>CM075856.1:89358890-89618641 GCA_037975125.1 Latrodectus hesperus
TTTTTAATTATACTAACTTATTTTCACATTAATGAGACCAAAAAATTTAGAATTGGCTTTGTGCTGATAGAATTCCTTGATTTTTTGAAATTTCAATTTCTATAATGAAGGTTATTGAAGTATATATGACAAATATTTATTAAAATGGATGCTGACTGTTCAGTAATTTACATGTAATATTTTTTTAATTTTCCTGAAAACATTACATAATATGCTATTATGAAACGTAATCTACTTTCTTACACTTACTATATTTCAATCGAAATAAGTTTCAAAATTATTTATGTAATGGCGTAAATATTATAATACAGTGAAGGAACTTTTCTGTTAAAATATCTGATATTTTATTACTGGTTTATATTATTTTTAATATAATGCAATATATTGGTAAATACTTTTAAGACACTTAATACTTAATTCAATTTTTATATTATATTATATATTATATATATATATATATATATATATATATATATATATATATATATATATATATATATATATATATATATATATATATATATATATATATATATATATATATATATATATATATAAAATTCGGGTGTTTAAAGTGTATTTGAAGGGCATTTAATTTAATTATACAAAATTACTGCCGCAAATATTTCAATGAAAAATAAATACAAATTTGTGATATTAAAATGAAGTTAAATTATGGCTATCAAAAATAACAATTATTTCTCTACTGACTGCTTACATGCATATTAAATTTTCTTTTTTAAAACTAATAATAATTTTATTTGCTATGTTTTGACTCTTATTGGAGAAATTATTCAATCAATAATTGCTAACAAAAATAAAGCATTCAACTATAAAAATTGAATTAATTAAAACATTAAAGGATACCGACTTCAATGTGCAATCTAAAATGAACAATTTTCGTAGAAAATGCAACCGATTCAGAAAGCATCCATTAAAATGCAAACAACAAGCTGCTTCAGTATCAAAATGCATAACACATTGACATTTATTCTCTTCCTAAACGATACTTAGCTTACTTCGAGCGGACGTTTCGAGTGTTTTCTGTAGATCACTATCTAAAACAGCGACTCTTAATTCCGAATCGTTCCCTCTGGGATGTGATTTTGATTTATCCCACTCTGGTTCTGATTGGCACAATATATGACTTCTTCTCTCACCATCACATTTACTCTAGGCCCCTTCCTCCCACTCCTCCCACTCCCCAAGTAGTTTATTGCACTCGATAACTGGTATCTAGTAAAAAGGTTTTAAGAAAAGAATGTTCCTTCAGGCTCTATTTTCATGCGGATGGTACTTAAACGCCGCGCCGCAACAGCAGTTTGAGCTGCGTGGATATCTTGAAATAGATATTTCTTTCCGTTGCGACAATTTTTTTTTTCTTTACATTTCCCCCTTACTCCGCTTATACTTTCTGAAACTATAATATCAAGAGGTTGGAATGAAATATGAGATGACGTGCTATACGGAGAAGAAAACTCCACAGCCACCCGCCCCCCGCCGGAAGTGATTGATTTTGCAGAAAGAATCGGTCAGGTTAAGAAAAACGGAGGACTGTATGGTTAAAACATTGGATTTCTTCTTTCATCTCTTTTTTGTTTAGCTTGAAATAGATTATTGAGAAATAGTCATTTAGGTCAGAAATCAATAAAATATACCTCGTAAAATAAGATGGAATGTATACACTGTTTATTTTTCTTATCACTTTCAAGAAATGTACACAAAGGTAGGAGAGAAATTTAAAAGAGAAAAATTTTAAGTAATACATGAAAAACTCAATCATCATTTACATCAAAAATCAGTAAAATATACGTATAGTAAGTATGAAGAAAATATTCATACTCTAATTTTATCAGATTAAATAAATATACGCTTGAGAAACAAGAATGAAATTTTAAGATATGCATTTAATATACATTCATATACATACAGTCATTCATATATATATATATATATATATATATATATATATATATATATATATATATATATATATATATATATATATATATATATATATATATATATATATATATAGTAAGTGTTAAGGAAAGATCTTTACATTTTTTGATTTTGTTATCCTTTTTAAAAAATTATGCTTGACAAACTGAAGAAGGTTATTTTAAGTTATAGATTTTATACATGTTAATATATATTTTATACATGTTAAATTAAGTTTTTAAAATCAGAAATCATTAAAATCAAAAATCATTAAAATATATCTTCAAAATATTGAGGAAACATATGTGCGCAATTTATTTTTCTTATTAGGTCTAAGATATATATGCGTCAGAAATTTAAAAGTGAAATTTTTAAATTACGCATTTAATATATAAAAGTGGTTTGCAATAATTATTTTGAAAACATATTTATTTTTATGTCCACTTTTTAATTTGCACTTAATATTATAATCTAAGATTTGTATAACTTACATAATAAAAACTTCCATAATGTAATTCAATTATTCTCTAAATTCACTTTAAATTATTATGTTACAATTGTTTCTAAAATCTTTAATGAACGCAACAACTATAGAAACAATAAATTTCTGAAAATATTTTATTATTGAACTAAATTAATGTTTTTTGGAGCAATTGTTTAAACTTAATAAATTAACACCGATAAAAGTACTTTAAACATAAAATTTTCTGTATTTTAACAATCGAGTGAAATATGTATAGTAAATTTAGTTTTTACAAATAATACTGGAAACATAGTTTCACAAGGATTCAAAATAAAAATTGAATTTTCTAGTTTCCATTCTATCATTTTTCTCGATAAAAATTCTTATTAATTTGTTTAACTATAGTTGTTTATTAAAATAAAAGAAGCTTGCTATAAATTCAAAAAATAGTATGAAGTGTGCTATTAATATTTTTATTCTTATTATGAATATTCACTATTAATAAGCTATCACAAAAGAAAGAATATGAAAACGACTTTTTTTTGCAATTTACAGGAAATGAAATACTAATTTGTATTCTGTGGAAGTATTTATAAAAAGTAGTTCATTAAAAATAATGCATAAAAACTACAGTGATGAAATGTGCAAGCGCATTTTTTGACACTCTAATTCTAGAGAATATGGAATATCTTATTCACTTAGAATGAAAATAAGGTCATTTATTATAATTATTACATTGATTTTGATAAGAATAATTTAAGAATTTATGTTTTAATAATTAAGTATTTAATGAAAGAAATTTCAAGTGAATTAATGACAGTGTTAAAATTAATAATATATTTAAATCTCATTGATAATAAAATTGTTTTATATACTTGGTAAAACATAAAAAGTGTACAAATAATTATTTTTGTCTTAAATAAAAAATGTTAATTCATTGAAGCAATTTAAAGCAGTTTTTATTGTTTGACTTTAAATTATTGATAAAAGAACTTGAATGAATTCCCCGTTTAATTTTATATATATATGTTTAGATAGCTTTAATCATTAGATGCTTTTACCATAAAGAATTAAGATATCACTGTTTTTTGTTGATTCTGTGCAGAGAAATTGCTTACTTTTTGCTTACCTTTTCTTTCATACTTCGTAAATGTTACTTGGTCTTATTCTTTAGAAAAGAAAAAAAAATTATAAAATGATATAGCATACTTTGAAAATTTTTACTCATGTGTACTAAATATTTCTCCTTTTTTATTTTTCTTAATTGTAGTAATTTGTTAAATTTCTGAGGAAAATATTGGTACTTAAATAAAAATAATAAAATTATTTCATTATTTTCTTGTAATGAAAAAAATTCCTTTGAGTTGTAACTTTGTTTAATGCATTAAATTATTATATTAATGCTTACTTAATATACATAAAATTACTTATTATATTTACGCACTTTTTATACATAAAGAATATATTTTCTGCATTTTTAATTTAATATACTATTACTAACAATTATTTATTAAATGAAAAGCAGCATTTTGGTGTACTTCAGTAGTCTTTAATAAAATAATTTTAATTTAATTATTTTATCGCACTTATCATTTTTATTTTTAACACTTATATGAAGATGTTTAATCTATAATTGTATGAAGTTTTTAAAAATTTCAAAAACACATTTTTATGGCTATTTTTGATCCACAAATATTATTAATGTTAAGACAACAACTATATTCATGTAATAGAAATACTTAAGATAAAGTAAGAAAAATTATCAGCACAAAAATTATATTTAAAATGGATCATTTTTCATAATTTGATTCAAGATATGAAATTTCATTGTAGGGTAAGTCTATTTTACTGTGTAATTTGTTTTCTTGTACGTTTTTAAAAAGTAATCTATTTATTTCATGAGTAGATGATAAATATTCGTGTATAAAAATTTTTGATAACTAATTGTTATTAATTATTACTTTCTTATCATAAAAAGAAGCTAATTACATGTTTCGCTACAGGTAATTTTGGAAATGAATTTTTATCAATGAATGATTTGTTGTAAAAATATTAATTTGATCCGATTCAGTAAATCAAGGAAAACTATCAATGTTATTATCAGAAATAAATTTTAGAAATTACTCTATCACAAGTAATAAAATATTAAAAAGTTTAGGAAAATTAAATTAGTAGAATTAATTTAAGGTATACAGTAATAAAAATACATTTCCATACAAATTCCATTTAAAGATTTATTAATTTCTATATTTTTGGAAATATTCATAATTTGTGTATCAGTAACTATAATTTATTTTCTAACCGAATCAACGCATGTGATTTGCAAGTAATTAAAATTGCTCTGCTGCTGTTAATAAATATTATAAAATTTACCACTGCTTTTGTTTAACATGCAATTATTATCATATTAAGGCTTTTTTCTTAATTATTAATATGAATAACAGTTATTTCTTATTAGTATGGTTTGAATTGAATGTTAAATCATTTAATTTATTGATTTTTACTTATTACACACATGTATATTTGCAAATACGTACTTTATATGAAATGTATTATGCAACATAATTCAATTGTGTATTACTGAAACTCGAACAGAGCACATACCAAAGGCAAAGTCGATACATGAATTAGAATCTGGCTGTCTAAATTACAGTATTACCTTAGGTGAAATCCATTAAATTGTAATTCGATTATGTGCTTTCACCGTGTTTAGACTATGCTTAACTGTTTCACAATTGTTAGTATAAGAAACTAGAAAAATTACAGAATACTCAATAGTGTCTTAATTTTAATATCAAAAAAAAAAATATATATATATATATATATATATATATAATTTATATATATATATATAATTTATATATATATATATAATTTATATATATATATATATATATATATATATATATATATATATATATATATATATATATATATATATATATATATATATATATATATATATATATATATATATATTATATATATATATATATTTATATATATATATATATATATATATATATATATATATATATATATATATATATATATATATATATATATATATATATATATATATATATATATATATATATATATATATATATATATATATATATATATATATATATATATATATATATATATATATATATATATATATATATATATATATATATATATATATATATATATATATATATATATATATATATATATATATATATATATATATATATATATATATATATATATATATATATATATATATGAAATTCATTATACCTAAATTTCGAAAAGAAAGTGAGAATTTTCATATTATTTGAATGCTATAGTTTACTTATTTTTACCAGATTACCCTTTAGTGAACTAAACATATCATCTGTATTTAAAATATTTCATATCTACTGAAATACGACAATTTATTCAATATAACGTTTATACAAAACACAAAAATTCTGCATTGAGAATATTATTTATTTAATAAATCTTTGTAAAACGTATATAAACGAATCACTTTCGCTTCACATGAAGTAAATCCTTACCTGACATAATAAAAATCTCTTAGTAACTATAATCTTATCAAATTGGTTATAAGTTGTTCATAACTGCTCAAATGTGGGAAGTAATTCATTCAATATTAAGTTCATATAAAGCAGGAGATGATTCTGTAATGCAAATTCTTTTCAGTAATCGTATATTAACTATCTGCTATTAAACATTATTTATACTAAATATATAATGATCTATTTATCATAATCAATATTAATCAAAAATGAAATATTTTAACTAAACTTATATGATTGAATTTTAATTTTACGATCAAAAGTTATGATGATTAAAAGTACTTGTCACTCCCTGGGCATAAATTGGCATTCTAAGTAACAAAAGCAATTAATGGGGTTTATATAAAATGGAAGAATTTTGTATTGCAAATTGATTTATTTAATCGAATCTTACCCATTTATTTAAATTAATCTTCAAAAATTAAAACATTTGGATTGATTGAAATAATTGTCTTTTGTTCCAAATGAAAAAATCTTAGCTTGTTAGGATTAAAATTTCTTGTGTAATTCTGTACATAAATTGGTTCATAATATTTCAAATACTGTGAACAATTCATTCAGTATGGAATTTATACAAAACGCTGTAAATCTTGTATTTACAGAAACACAAGAATTATTATATCTTGAATATTACTTTTGAAATGAGTAGATAATATGCGGTTGTTATCCATTCTTAACTGAATATAATAAACTTACTATAATTAATGTTCAAAAAATAAAACATTTAAATTGATTTAAATGATTGGATTTGGTTCAATACGAAGTAAATCTTTTCTTGACATGATTAAAAGTCCTGATCTAGTCCTAGTCATTTTTGAGGGAATGGGCTCAATAAAAATTAATTTAAATGCAGAAATATTTGAATCTCATTACACATAAGGACATGATACGGTGCGGAGTTATCGCCAGAGAAGAGGAAAGTCTTATCGCATTTTTCAGTTTTCCCATCAGGCAAATTCCCGATTTCTGAGACAGCGCTATATTAATAAAATTTTGATATATTTGACAGGTGAAATGCATTAAGTTCGCAGTTTTGGAGCGAAGGGAGCGAATGCGCTTTACATAATGTATTTTTCCAGATTCATGAATTATTTTGTTTGATTTTTCCTGATTTTTTTTTACCTTCTTTTAAGGATCGATTAAATGTCAGCATAACGAGCTGAAAATTCAAATCCACAAATAAAACGAAGGATTTTTTTTAGTTTCAATTTTATGCTTCATTTAAGAGATTTCATTGGATATTAAATTTAATCTGTGAAAGGATATTTTAGTGTGGTTGAATAATGTTTAGGATCAAAGCTTAAAAAATGATCTTTTGCTTTACATTAACGTACTAAAATTTCATGTGTTTGGAAAGAAATAATACAAAATATTCATTTAATGAAATTTCAGTGTATTTTCTAAATGTTTTTAATATTTTATTATGTATTGAATTGTTAATTTTATTATTATTGTGATGGCAAGTTATATTTCATTGCTCGCAATACTTAGTATCTGATAGACTCAGCAAAACCATTCCATCACATTTCACAAATAAAAAACTGTAACATTTATCAAAAATTAAATGTGATTCAGTCGTTATTTAAATTAGCAGAAAAAATTTTTTCATTACAAATCTCATAAAATTTAATACACTTTATTACTTATAATAACTTGATTCAATTTTATTCAATCCAAATGCAAAACTAAAAACATAATCCATTCATAGTATTATTACAATATAACGAAAAGGTTTAGTTAAAATTTTATATTATTAAACTTTCAAAAGTTGTTTGTTTTATGTTCTTTTCTTTACCATACTCAGTTTTTAGTTATAGTTTTAAAACTCTGTGCTCTGACAAATAGTTTTAAAACTCTGTGCTCTGAAAAAATATTTTCGTTATTCTTCTCAATTTGAAAAATCTAAAGAATAGTAAATTACATATATTTGAAGACTAAATTTAAAAATATATTATATTACTCTGTGAACTTATAAAATGCAAATTATTTGTTTGGAATATTGGAAAAGTTTCGAAAACCATCATTCTTTTACATTAATGGGTTGATAAAAAGCAATTTAAAAGCTTCATTTGTTTATCTTTTTCCTGCTATGGTTAAAGTGAGCATTATGGTTAATATCTGAAAAGACTCAAAATCGTCAAGTATAAAAAAATTTAAGCCTTTTTCATCATAGGGAAAATTGCGAAAGGTTTGAATGCCGATTAGAGTTATGTTTTCGAGAAAAATTGCTTTTATTCAACTGGTGTGTTAAAATTTAAATCCATTAAAATTACAGTGACTTATGGCCTTCTTATAGATGCTTGAAAAACACTTGAAAATCTATCATTTAACTGAACCTAGGTTAGAATTTAAACTTTAACAACAGCATGCTTAAAGTATATTTTATATCTAATAACTTAAGAGCATAATGAGCTCCAAATCACTGAGTCATTGCGTAAGATTGAAATGTTTATTTTGTTTTGTCTTTATGTTAAATTATTCAAAATTTTCTTAGGTAATTAAGAAAATATTGCATTAATATATTTAATTTTATTTATAGAAATATCAAGCAATATTTTTTGATATAAATTGTTTTTTATATTTTAGTGTGACATGTGTTTTCAATCGCAAATTTAATTTCTCGGAATATTTTGGTTAAATACTTGAAATTAAATCTGCTAATTTGTATATTTGCACACTTTTAATTGGTTAATAATTACATTAATCTGTTACTTTATTCTTTTCATTATAATTTGATTCCAAGTTCAATGTAGTAACTCTAATAATCTTGTGTGTCATCGCATTAAATTTCATTAATATTACATTACAGCTACATCTTCATCCGAGACGAGCTGTCATTTTAATCATCTAAATATGTTTATTTGTGTCTTTTACATTAAAATTTTAACTCTACTGTTTTATGACATATATTTTCTTAACATATGAATTTGATTTGACTAGTTTATAACATTTTTAATAATTTAAAGATTTAAAAGAAAAAAATGTTTTATCATGTTTTCCTTACTGTTAGAATCCCAGTCTAAAGCAGTTGCTATTTCATTTCTCTTTAAGGTCTTCTACTTTTTACAAATGAACAATTTTCACCAATTAAGAAGCCATACAAATTCTTAAATCTCAGCTTTTTCTAAAATTGGTAAGTTCAGAAAGTCACCAAAAATTAGCGATTTATATTCAATCATGCTCACACATTTACTGAGCAATTATAACTGAACAGCTGGACATTTAAATACATATTTTAAGTGCTTAAATGTTTTAATATTATTTTTGTGAAACATATTTATTATTTAAATTAGAAATTATTTTATAAAAAACTGGTTTTATAAAAGTTTATTGCAATATCTTTATAACGAGAATGCCTTGAGAAAATAGAAATTCTTGTACTTGTTGCATTCCTCATTTCTGAAGTTTATGTGTTAACTATGTTTTAACGACTACGTACTCATAAAAGTATAATTTTAATTTAAATAAATACTGTTATATCTATGTAATAAAATTAACGTTAATTCCGTTATAGTGTTTGTACATAATTGCCATCAATTTATTTTTTATGAGATTATAAGCAATATTTGATATCTTCTTCATGATGAACTGTTTTCCAGCATTTATAAATTTGATCTTGTTATTAGGTATGTTTCTTTTGCTTAACACTGCTTATTAAAACTTGGAATATTTTATCAATTGGACTATTAGACCAACTTCTTATTTTCCTCTAACATTATTTACTTATTTTTATTAAAAAGATTATTCAAAAAATTTAATAGTTGTTTTTGTTGTTTAGACTTATGCAATTTCCATTTTTGTACGTATACTTAATCATTATTTAATTTCCAAAATATTATCGGAATTATAGTACTTAATGCCATATTTTCCTTTCTTGCCATTTATACATCAGAAACTCTAATCTCAAAAAAGGAATTTTGCCCTTTATTTTCAAAAATTATATTCATTTCTATCAATTTATTTTATTTTCTTAAAATTTATAATAACATTTCTGTTTGCAATTTTGATATAATGAAACTTTAAACTCCACAAAAAATATAATATTGTTAATAAAATAATGGTGTAAATGCTTATATATTAAGGAAAGATAATAGTGATGAAAACATATTAACTAATTGAAGTTCCAAGGAAATCTTATTAATTGAAAATGTTTGTTAAATTTAAACAGCAGTAATGATTTTCATGCATTAGTTGTACAATAATATTAATAAAATTTGCTAATTTAAGGTAATTCACAGGTGGCATTTTTTTAAAATTTGAGAAAGGAAAATAAAATAACATAATACAGTTAACTGAATTTTTGATAACATTAATTATTCAGTTATTATTATTAAATAGCCATATTTAATAATTTTGAATGCAACCCTCCTTTCTCATACCAAGTATTTGTGAAAATTTATATTGTCGGAAAAAATCAATATTTTTAATTACCCTAAGAAAATTCAAATTAATAACTATCAGTCAGATAGAAATTGTTAAAATTTTAGGAGAAATATCCGTCATAAAAAATGTATATATTTGAGCGTAAAAAATTATTTAATAATTCAGGAATAAGTACGCATATTGCATAATAGTTATTTACAATTTCGACAGTCAATCTTTGATTATTTACTCGTATTTAAACCTATGCACATTTCCTCAGATAAAAATCTTTAATGTGTTTCATTGCAATGTATATCTGTAAACAAAACTATTTAAATCGGAAAACTGCCAATGATATAAAAATCAATAGAATAGAATGGAAAGTGCTTAAACAATTTTCACCTGAGAAATATTTATATGATCAAGGTAAAATTATATTTATTACATATATATTTTGTATTATTGTAGAAATTCAATAATCCTTGTATATTTATTTTTTTATACATTATTAATTTAATATATCATTACAGAAAATATATATTTAAAAATTAATATTTTTACCATGACTTCATTATAAAAATGTGTGTCCTTATGAATTAAAAATTTATTACAAAGAGTTTTTAAGCTGTCAATTTTAAAAAATGTTTGTCATCATCTGTTAAAATGTACTCAAATTTTCGTCTAAAGAATGCAATATTCTTAAATTTCAACATATAGCTCATTGGATTAATTAATAGCTCATGAGATGCATCATAATTCATTTATTTTTTTCTAAAAAAATATTAAAGTGATGCAATAAATTACAATTAAACAAAAATGCAACAAGTTAAAATTAAAAAAATTACTAAAGTCATGTGGTAAATTTTACAATTATTTAAGCTATTCCATGTTCTGCTTCTAATTACCAAGATCTGTAATGTGCTAATTTAAATACGATTTGTTTAGAAACGAATTCAACCACTTTTAGTGTGTGGGAGCTCAGATGTTTTAATTTTTCTTTAAATTCTAAAAAATTGTTTACTTAAATTTAGAAAGTAAGCTCGTATTTAAAGAAAATTTACAAATTATTTTAGTACTTCATAATTTACAATCAGTCTAAATCATCAAACTTAACATCTTCATAAAGTAAAAGCATTTTCTCATAAGAATTTGATAGATTTTTAAATCATTTTAATATTTATCAATTCAGTATCTAGAATAGTTCATAAGTACAAATCTAGTTTTAAACTAAATATTTTAACCAGCATCTTTTCTTGTTATCTCTCATAAATATAACTGTATTATTTCAAGTTGAGATGTACAAGGTTTATTTCAAAAGATTGAATAAATTTCAAGTTAAATAATTGTACGGAAAAACAATTAAACAAATTCACTACTATGGATTTTCGAAAATTAAGCTTTTATAAATACATTCATTCAAGCACCAATGTTTTATTTTCCAAATCTTTTATAAGTACATTTAAATTAATATATATAATGAAGCTCAGATTTCAATGTAAATAGTGATTTAAATATTTAGTCATAAGTGATTAAGATACAGAAATTATGTTCAAAGTATATTTAATGTATAGAAAAGACAAAATTACCATCATTATTTATATTGGTTATATTTTATTAAACATCATATTGAGAAAACTTGATATTTTGATAAGCAAAATTAATGAAATATATAAACACATTCTTAAGTTGAAATTTTATAATCAACAAATCCTTCTGAAACCAATTAAAATTTTATTAAGCTCATAACAACACAGAACTTATTATAAATCACCTAACTAAATGAAAATATTTTTCAAATTACAGTTTCACTTTTTGTAACACAGCTATAAATATAAGAAATAATGTACTTCACATTTCGAAAGCATGTTAGTGTTTGAGAATAAAATTAGAAACATAATGTTATTGCATATCTGTTAAATATGGAATAATAAATTTAATGATTAGTCTTGTTCAAGGATATTTTCTATTTTTTCTTCAACCTTTTGCTATGATGGCAATGCCGCTTCTGGAATTGCTCTAGATTTAAAATACGCTAAGCTCCAAAAACCTTTACTGAAAGCATGCTTTAAGATAAATATAATATTCTAACAAAATGTTAGAGTTTCTCTATATAATTGTCACTTTATTCAACTCTATAAAAAATCTCCAACAATCTTAATAACAGAAACTATCCGTCCAACTTCTTTATGTTTGCCTTCAGCCTATAAAATGGTGGCTGCCCTCCCGGTGCAGTTGACAATATTTCAAGTAAAGCGCCAGTTCAAGCCAATTATCAGAGTCCTGGCGGGAAGATACGACGTCTTATCCAAAATTAGCTTGTTACTACATGCCTGTCTTTCCTGAAAGGCGCCATATGTTTTGTATGCGTTTCTCCCTTATTTTTATTGAGCTTGGCGATATTTTTTTTCTGTCCAACATTGTTAGGCACCATTATCCGTTGGGTCCCAAATTACGTGACCGAACGTTATCCTTAAATAAAGGAAGGGAGACTATTTTACTCTCCCCTACCCAGGAGTTAATAACAGCAGTAACAAGTAAATTATCTGAGAAATACCGAAAAAAAATATATAGAAAAGAAAAACGAAATAAATAAATTGGCTGTTACTATGCTATTCATGGGGGAATTAATTCTGGCAGAGATCCAGTTTAAGAAGTGTAGGAAGGTATTTCAACACAGGAAACAAATAGTTTCATTCCTGACAACTCTTCCGGCAGCACTTCTTTCAGATTAGACTTTCTTTCTTTATTTATTTTTTTATAAAAATGATTTGAAATACTCACGTTTTCCTCATGTTAGATAACTCTTCCGCTTCACATTATTGTTCAGTACATAATTTCATTATTTCAATCTTCATTTCCTTTCAATGATAAAATGCAATTACAAAGCAAAATATTTTTAAAGTAAAAATGTTTTTGCTGGATTATTTTATTAAATAATTTAAATTTTTTATAGTCTGTTAAGGTAATTTTCGGTTTTAAAATATTATATGTAGATAAAATTATGTCATGAGAATTTTTTATTGCGTGGTATAATTATAGTATTTTATGCATAGTCCATAGTAATCAACCATTTCTTAAATTAATATGCTTAAATTGTGGAAAAAAGCTGTGAAAGTAGCAGTTTAAAATTAAAAAAATCATAATATGCCTTTCTTGTTAATGGGTATTCAAGTTCATAAAAAAAAATATTCAAATAAAAGTTTATGAATTTTCTTTATCTTAATTCTTATATTTCAATCCTAACAAATTTTCACTTGTAATTTTATGTACAATTTACATAAAGGCTCTTTGGTACATATGTAAATGATATTTTTATAGCACTACTTACAAATAATAGTATTATAATGTATGTGTACCACAAATTCATTTATATAATACGAAATAAATCATTTTAAAACAAATTATTATGCATTCTAATTCTACTCAATATTAAACAATCTAATCTACTTATGACCATAAATAGAAACAATTATTTTTTTTACAAAAATGCTAAATTACATTATATTATGAATTTAAAAAGAATAAATTTAATATTTACAACATAAATCTAAAATATGAACGTTTTGCAAACATTTATGTAAATAAATATTTCAGTTATTAAACTTTATTCTTTAATAGAATATTCTATTTTCAGAAGTAGTAACAGTTCAAAATTCACTGCTTAATAGTCTTAACTACTGTAACTTAATAGTTTTATTACAATAGATGAGGTGAATTTATACTAATCTAATGTATGCAAACTTGATCTTTTAGACACATCTTTAAAATAGAAGCAATTCCGCAAGTATTTATGTGTATAAAATAATATTTCTTATTTAATTTTTAAGTTTGATTAGAGTTTTATACATTTTATTATTATTATGCATGAAATATACCCGAATAACACATTTTTACAATTTAGCTTACAAAATATTATAAAATATAATAATTATGAGCAGAAATTTTTAGGTACATTCACAAATATTTTATAACTGATTATGTTTTATATATGGAATGGATACAAAGTATTTTAACATTTTATGTCTAGGATTTCATATTTATACGAATTTATATATTTATATAAATTTATGTTTATGTATAGCTTATATAAATTATATATATATATATATATATATATATATATATATATAAAGAGTGGAACAAGATAATATGAAGGAATTGAATCATATAAGTCATGTAATGAATGTAATTTGGATTTCTTTACTCTTCCATGAAATATTGTGATAGCTCCGAGAGGGAAACCAATGAAAGATATCAATTCCGGATGGAAATCTTTAAAATAACGGCGGTTCGTTCTCATGTACATCACATCATGATTTGTTAAGTTTCAAAGAGAGAAAAGGAACATTTTTTTCCTAGAAGTTTTACCACATCTTGCAAACGAATTTTCATCGTAGATTAGAGTTGATAAGCTAAGTTTTCTCTACGTTTCTTCCAAGTAATTGTTTTCTTTCTGGTGTGTCATTGGAACAGAAGAAAATTAATTTCTACCTTTTTATCCACTTTCTTGGTTCATAGTTGAACGGAGAAAACACCAATTATAAGTTTTTGCTGATATTCATCAAAGGTTCATATTCCCCCTGTAGTAGAAAAATAATTTAAAAGGATTCTTTTGAGTATACGAGTATGCATTTTTTAAGCTTATCTATAAATGAGTTTTTGTGTGTGTAACTGACGAAGTTGTATTGACATTTGTCATAAATGGATTAAAAATTGCTATTCAGTTGTAAACTTTGAATTTATGATGAAGCCTTTTAACTGCAATTATTAGTACAGGAGAAATCATGAAATGAATTTATTCGGTGATTATTTTGGCTTATAGTAATTTCCTTATGAGACATTTCGGTACATCCATCAGTTCTCCTTACACTACTTCACTTTCCATCTATTATTTTGCTTTTTCAAGTTTGTCCAGCCACGTTGTGTGCCTGCTGTCATGGTATTTGACACCACATCTCTAAAAATAAATAAAAGCTGGGTTATGTAGGTCGTAGTTGCTATAGCTAATTTAACATTATTGATTAGGTCGCTTAAAAAAGTATTAACTCTATAATTGTAAGCTTTTGATGACAAAGATATATATACATTGAGCAATACACAAACACACACACATACATGCATGTAGTGTAATGGTAGCGCCTGGTGCTTCCAATGCACATGTGGGAGTACTATCCTCAAGCTGGACGAGAAGAATTTAACCTTTCCTTTCTTAAATGGGTCTATAAAACTGAGTACCAAGCATGCTTGGAAACTAAATTCTGGAGCTTGCTTTAAGCTGACCACATAACTGGGACATATGATTCGCATCCTAAGGCCTTAGATCAAGAAAACAGTTATGAGTACTGTAGGCCTTGTCCCCAAGGGACATTCGTGCCACTGAGTTTAGTTCCAGAATTCTTAATTTTCACCTAAATTCTTTTTATTAAAACTTTTATATAATTAAAAAAATGTATATTTAATATAAAACAGTTTTTATAAAAAAATGACGGTTAATTACAAATAAAGTTTAACTTACATATCATCGTGTAATGTCCCTAAAAATTAGAAATATTACATAAATATTAGTTTAGATTATAGTAAGTATTTCAAATGCATATCAAGTTAAATTCAAAGAGCAGTGTTCTTTTTTAGTCTGTAAATATTCAAAAAATATTTATTAATATTTATACGGTAATATTTCAATATTGAAATTAACAAATATTACCTGGGATTGCAATAACACATTATATTGTATAGGTAAAAGAAAAAAAATATTTTTTTCAAAAATTTTTAATATATCTAATTTTAGTTTTGATAAGTGATGAAAAAATAATTTAAAGTGGAGAGCTTAAATTACGCTAGAAATATTTGATATCGTCTCAGTTTCAAGCACGAATTAAAAATGGCCGACCTTGTGAGGATTCGACAAAAAAATTCTGCAAATGGTGTCAAAGGAGCAATCCGATTAGGAAAGTACGATGAATCTGTTAGGAATCCATATAAGTTTGCTGTTTTTAGAACGTTCAATTTTTGATGCATATTGATAGAAATGTATTATGAAAACAAACAAAGCAATATTATAATCTGATATGAATCATTATATGAATGTTTTATTCATAAGAGATTTGTATTTAGAATGCTTGTAATTTAAAAATTAACTTTAAAAATATCCATTATATTTAAATTTGGAAAATTTAGGGATAATAGTTTTTGTAAGTAAGAAATTTTTTTCTGACATACTCACAAATAATTAAATTATTGATTTATTTATGTTACTCTTAAATTCTTAAAACTTTATTCTTAAAGCATTTATACCACTTAAATATTATATTAATAAATGGAATGTACTGAAAATAATTTTGTAAACTTGCTTACATCATTTTTTACTGGAAAATCTCATGAGATATGTAATTATTAGCAATTCGTAAAAGAAAAGCAAAATTATTACCAAACAAGCTTATATATTTTTATTTGATAAAATAATTATCGAAAATTACGTTTTTATTCAATATTAATCCCTATTCATTTTGATAAATAAAAATATTATTTGTTTATTGTTGTTTAATTGAAAGTATTATGTTTATGAAATCAGAGTAGTGAACTACCTTAAGAAAAAACTCTCAAGTAAATGTATGTGTAAACACAAGAAATGCAAGGTACTATACTATGCTCCTGAACAAATCTGCATGTCAAAATCTGAACCATGAGAGGCCAAATTTATCGGAACGTCATTCTGAAACAACACGTTTATTAATTTAGGTGTGTCGCTTGCGTTGAATTTATGCTTATGGATGGTAATGCCCATCCTTGACGTGTGAACATCATCAACGATTTTCTTCAGTTGGAGGATACCATCCATATAGAATGACCAGCATTCTTACTCGATTGGAATCTAATAGGGCATCTGGGGCATATTCTTGGCCTTCAACCACTTCCTACAACTGTACCGGACACTTGGAAATCATTGCTTACTGCACCATTGGGTAGGGGAGAGTAGAGTGCAGCACGATGAGGTGATTCTTAGCATCCCTCTG
This sequence comes from Latrodectus hesperus, assembly GCA_037975125.1. Classification (NCBI taxonomy): domain Eukaryota; kingdom Metazoa; phylum Arthropoda; class Arachnida; order Araneae; family Theridiidae; genus Latrodectus; species Latrodectus hesperus. Next base: position 89,376,239 of record CM075856.1, read on the forward strand.
CGTTGTACGGACTGTATTTCACTTATTGGGGACATAAGGTTTATTAACTATCATACCAAAAACGTTCTGAGAGTGTGGTATAAGGGCGATGTGTGGATAAGTTCTGCAAAGAGCTGTAATCCTGGTTCGTATGACTGATATGAAGCATAAATCATTTTTTTCTTTTTTATTTTTTTAATTCTTGTGATTTATAAGCAAATCCTGTTTGAATGGTTTCTGCACCATTAGTTGCAAATTCACAGATATTTAATGGACATGTATATAAAATATGATAAGATGAATTATAATATTCAAAAGTTTCGACACTTAACATATTATTTCCTATTTCAGTATATTATTTAATATCATTGATCAACTTGTAATAACATATTTTACAGTCAAATATCACAAAAAAGTTTATATAAGAAAAAGCCTCTAGAATTTATAAAATCCTTGAGCACTTAAAATTATCTATTTCTAAATGGAATTCAAATATTTAATCCACAAATGAGTAAAAGAAGTAAAATTAAATCTAAAAATTATAATAAAATGTAGCTCACGTTGATCGTAAATTGTTTGAAACTGTGAACCTAAATGAATGCGAATGCAGCCGTAATGAAATAGAAGAATAGTATTTGTGACCCATGAACTTTCTTGATGAGATTACATCTTAAAATTCATATCATTATTTCTTAACATCAAAAATTGTCTTCAATCATGTGGCTATTTGATTCAGAAATTTAAATCAAACAACTCTAGATTACAGCGAAAAGGATTTTAAAATTCAAGTATATATATATATATATATATATATATATATATATATATATATATATATATATATATATATATATATATATATATATATATATATATATATATATATATATATATATATATATATATATATATATATGTATATATATATATATATATATGTATATATATATATATATATATATATATATATATATATATACATATATACATATATATATATATATATATATATATATATATACATATATATATATATATATATATATATATATATATATATATATGTATGTATGTATGTATGTATATATGTATGTATATATATATATGTACATTAAAAAATAAAATTAATATTAAAAAAATAGTTTTAATTTATTACTAAATAATTGAAAAAGCATTTATAAAACATAAAGTTTTAATGTCTATCATATCAAATATATTTTCCTCCTTTATTTTTGGAAACATTTGCAAATTTTTCCATTAGCCCTAAAAACAATTTCATTATAGAAAAGGAGACTTTATTCACTATTTAATATGCTATTCTTACTATATTTTAGAGCATCTAAAAGCTTTGAAAGATTCAAAATTTGTTCAGTTTATAATAGGTATTTATTTATTTTTCTCTTTCTTCATATACACTTATTTTTAATAGAAAATATTTTTAAAGTGAGACAATTATATGAGAAAACTGCTATGGCTTTTGCACAAGTTTTTTTTAATAATTTAAAAAATTCTGATATTTTTATATATAAATTGTGTATTTCTCCATACTATGTTTAGTAAATTAATCGAATCGAATGATTAATATTTAATAAGTTATTTTCATTTTTTATAATACATCATCATCATATTAAGATTTCTTCTACTTCTAATTTGAAAATATATTTATATAATAAATATGATTGTAAGTCTTGTTTGGAACAATTATTTTTTATCTTTAAACATTGATGCACAATTTTTCTTAACTTATTATATAAAATATTATTTACAGAGAAATATCAAAATTTAAAAGTATGAGATTTTATGTTCTTTTAAGCTTATAATGCATCCCCCAATATGTTTTAAATTCACAATAGATACTGAGATTGTAAGCTTATCCATGATTTAATGTAAATAGAAAAATCCATTTATTCCAAAATTTTTAAGAAAAGTCTCTTAGTGCTACCAAACAGCTAAATTCGATTTCCAATTTCTTTCTCCGAACTTAATTTCTGAGGAAATTGAAAAATCACCTTTCCTGAACTTTGAGATGATGCTAAAACAAATTAATTACGCTCCATTAATCGTACGCAAACAAAATCACTTTTCATTATTCGCATTTTTTATTTGTTTTGACGTTCAAAGTTTATGAGATTAAGCATTTACTTTCTTTTATGTTTCGTTTCCTTTTGCTTCCCAGCTAAGATGCAAATCAAAGATTTTTTTTTCTCTTAGCTTTAATTTTCCTTTTATGTAAACAGGTTTTTGTTTTTGTCTAGAATTTCATAAGTGTCACTCATCTACCACTGAGCCCCTTTGACAAAGCAAATATTTCGAATAACAAAAAGATTCTACAATATAGAATAAAAGATTATTTCAAATAAATTAATTTTTTTAAAGCTTTTATTGTATATCATCTTTCTTATCTATAATTTTACAGAAAATCTCATTTCCTGCTAAATGTAAATGAAATAGGTGTTTTAAAAAGTATAACACGCTTTTCTTGTATTCTGAGTGCATTATTTTATTACAGATTAATATATGAGGAATATAAGAATATAATAATATTGAATTATCAATAATTATAATTTGCTGTGATTTTATTTTTGAATTGTTAATGGAAAACATCACTTATTGCTTAAAATTCATAAATATTGTGTCAAATTTTTTAAGAGCTCATCAATAATATTAACTATTGCTACTCTTTATATAATAAAACAGATAAGTTGTTAGAGTAACATTGATTATGTAATAATCAAATTCAGTAAATGCATATTATATTAATAAATTCATAATTTTGTTAAAATATCATAGAAAAAAAAGAAAGGAAAAAATAAATACTTTTTGTCAATGTAAAATAGTTTTATTATCTATAAAGTTTACTACTTATATTCTTATTGATATTTATTATTTATTTCCAACGATTGGGAAGTTATTTTTTCTTTATTTATTTTGAAACTTTTAAAAATTTCTTGCAAAACTCAAATTATGTAAAAATTAAGAAAACGTTTTCTTCATTTCAATTAATATATAACCATTATACTGCTTATTTATTTAAGATAATTTTGAATTTTCGTTTTAGAGTTTTTTAAGGGTTAATGCTATTGTTATTCATGATAATATAAATATACGTATAAGCTGTATTATTATATTCTTAAAACATAAAAATTAATATAAGTAACAGTTTTTAATCAGAATATTATTATTGAGTATGAATTTATACACACACACACACACACACACACACACACACATACACATATACATACATATATATATATATATATATATATATATATATATATATATATATATATATATATATAATTTTAATAAAAAAATCAGCAGTTAAACTTAAAGCATTTCTAAAAAATTAAGCTATGAAGTACCTAGTTTTTATATTAATTAAAATAGAATGTGAACTGCAAAATCTCAACTTGTAATGGAGAGCTTCTGCTGGCGACAAATAAATTGACAAATACCGATGGCAATAATTTCTCCGATTTAAATAAAAACCATCAAGTTCATAATATCAGAAACAGAGAAAGGAAAAAAAAAGCAAGTAATCGAAACTCGTCCAAAAATTTTGACATTCAATGGGTATTTCAGCTTTCTATATAAACTGTTTCTCTTTTTCTATCCTTATAAAACATGACAAGTAACTACAACTATTTATATCTATCTAAAACAGATTTCGGGAAAACATCTTTTCGAAAGTGTTGTGTAAGAGGTACCCTGAGGGCTATAAACGGCCGAGTTATAGCATTTTTTAGTCTTTCGAGCGGTTTTTGCCGGTTGAAAAATGACTTAGCCTATACCCGACATTAAGAGGAAAATAGCAATACTTAATGGGGTCGTTAAGTTTATATCTCCACTGAAGATTAAGGTTGTTCGACCATTCGATTGAATACCTTCGAATCTTGGTTTTTAGTAAAATAAGCTTCTTGAATGCTTAATGAACAACGCATGTTGTGAAGATCGACCTCCTTCAGCTTGTTATTCACACTACTTCTTTTTTTCTTCCTGCTTCGTAGCTAGCAAGAAATAAAAGAACATCATGAAAAGTCATATATTCTATTTCACTGAAAAAAAACACGTAAATCTTTTCTCCTGCTTAATTTGAAATTTGCTTTTTTAACATATGGAAGAGATTCATTTTGGAATACAAAATCTCTGCAGCCATTTTAAGTGCTTATTCTTCGATCACGTTCTTTTCCCTGCTAAAGGTGGAGGAAAGTTATTTTGAAATAAAGTGACAAAAGAAAAATGTTCTTTAATAGAACATCTTAAGTCTAAATGTGTAGACGAGAAAAATTCGCCGGTAGTTTTAAGTTTTTATTTTTTCCCTTTTTGCCTCTTAGTTTCGATGCAAAAATAATTTTGAAGGAAGAATTATTTTATGCATACATAGGTTATTACATACACACACACACACACACACACACACACACACACATATATATATATATATATATATATATATATATATATATATATATATATATATATATATATATATATATATATATATATATATATATATATATATATGTATATATATATATATATATATATATATATATATATATATATATATATATATATATATATATATATATATATATATATATTTATATGTATATATATATTTATATGTATATATATAATTTAAATATTAATACGAATATTTTTGAATTTTAACAAAAGATTGTCATCATTGAGAAAATTATAATATGATATTTATAATTTAAAATATACTACTTAATAAAAGTAAAATAAAAATTGATAATATTATAATATTAAAATTAAGCTGAAACCTGGAGCACAATAATATTAGGCCAAGAGGTCTATAGCTCTCATATCTCTTTTCCTGACAGTGAGCTCTGGGGCGCAAAGCTTTTGTCCAAGTTAGGTGATCAGCCTAATATGAAACTACCGATGTTTAGTTATCAAACAGGCCTGATACTCAATTCAGCAAAATACTGAAGGAATAAAAGGCTGAACAAACTTTGCCCATCCAGAGGATCGAACCTCGTACCACTACCACTAAGCTAACAGTGATATTAGTTTTAGAAATGCGGAATGTTTATTATCGATAGAAATAACGAAAGCAAGAGTTTATTTTTCAAATGTTAATTTTGTACCATGTTAGAGTAAATAAAGCTTTCTTTCATTAGAAATCCTGATGAACAGAAAAAGAGGTATTTGAATTTTTTTTATTTCTTCTTGAAATAACTAGAAGTATACTATTAAATTACAGAAAAAAGAAAGATAACGAAATGCTTTTAACTTTTAAAAAATGCTGAATCATAGTAGTTTTCAATGTTGATATTTCTGATCCAAAAGCCTCTCAATCCTCACGAAATCAAGAAATAGCAGGGAATACGCAATGAAATTCTCCTTAATAAATCCCACACACTAAAGAAGGTATTGGGGTCCAAAGAAGATGTTGGTCTTCTAAAGAAAATGTTGATTTTATAAATCAGGTCCCGTCAACACCGCATTTGCAACAGGTAGGACAGAACTTACTTTTGCCATTAAACTTAATGGTAGGAAGATGGCTACTGGAAAACGTTGATTTTATAGTCTATTCAGCTCTAGAACTATTGTAAGCATTGGAATCACCATGACCAACATCAGATTACCAATAATGTTTATAATTTTCAATACATATATATTTATTTTTGTATTAAAAATTATGGTCATGATATGCACTCTAGTACTGCTTCTGGTACTAGCTTTTCAAATTGATTTCATAAAACCTCAGTTATTATTTCCTTTTTAAAATATTGTTAAGGAATTTAAAACATGTTACTCAAATATTTTTACAATAAAGCTGTATTCAGTTATTTGGCACCGCTTAGAGACGACACATATAAATGAAGATCGTTGCAAGCATTGACAAATTCTCTGTGTACTAGATTTTCATGAGAATTTTTTTTTATCTTTATTTGTCAGTAATCATAAGTTACAAGGGCGAAAACCCAACACTCGTCAACAGACATCTCAACTTAAGTGCATTTTAAAATCAGATGCGCAATTTCCTTTTTCCATTATTCAATAGTGACTGAGACTGAAAAACCGGGTTTTTTTTTTTACGAAAACCGAAGTCATGTATTGGTTCCCAAAATACTTTGCAGTTTATTTATTTGACATTGCGTAATGGAAAGCTTAAATGTCTTAACCTACTAATATGTTTAATAAAATTCTCTCCTATATTATCCATTACTCTATATCATGTGTTACTGGGTCACAATAGGAAATAATGCATATAAACGAATTTCGAAGAATTGTTTTTATTTATTTTTACTTTTTATTTAAATGTAACGTGAGTGCTCTACTTATAATAATTTACTTATGATTCATACCATTTCTTCAATAATGGTCATAAATTTTCAATCTTATAGAAAATACATGTGCCATACACTTTCCTTTTCAGATTATACTGTGTAACATAGAAAATAAAACTTACCTGTAAAAAATAAGATATTGTACCATTCTAAATATTTTGTTGTTCATTTTGAGAAAGACACAGTTAATCAATATGAAACTAATTTTATTGATAAACTTCATTTGTTTTATTGATATTTCTTAGATATCACTTTGCCAAAAATAACAAAAAATGAGGTATACTTCACAAACAATTGGTGAACATTACATTTGACCATTTTAATAATGCTTATCTTTTACTATACATAATACAACGGGCTCTTGATTCAGATTAAAAATTAGTCATTGCTACTCAATAATTTAATGACACTTTTTTACATTTCCATCTGAAAATTATTAACTTATGAAAATAAGCCTTGATCTTTTTAAATTATATTACTTCTGTGTTCATATCGACACAAAAAAATTACTAAAAATACTTACAAGCAATTTGACTTCACTCAAAATAATGTCACATGTCATTATTTTTATGCATTTATTTATTGATAATTTTCCTTCAACATTAAAAAAAATCTTTTTATAAATTTTATTTAATTTTATCAAGTTCAATATGCACTTAAACATCTTTAGGAAGTATTATATATACACACATAAATATAAACACATATATATATATATATATATATATATATATATATATATATATATATATATAATTTTGTGTTACTTTTTCAAATTCATGAGTGAGAAAAGATTCCCATTGTGCACTGATAATGGTGATAGCGCAAATAGACTGAACCGTAGTAGGTAGAGTGTTCCTCATCTATCTAAACAATCTTGTTGTCCAGTTTGATGCTAACCGTCACGCAATTGCTTTTGCGGACCCTTCTAATTGTTATTAGTCAGAGAGGACATTGATCACGTGGTGGGACAGGCACGTAGTTACACCTGTTCCGAATTGGAGCAGAATATGAATCGGTTTAAGGGTTCGTCACGCCCCCTTCGCCTGCCACATATTTACTACCGGACTGCAATTTCGCGTGCGTTAATTAAAGTCTGAACAAATCACCCGTTCCCTTGGAATGTGCTATTTACGGGAGCGCTAAAATTTATCAGGAAAGGGGTTTTCACCTCCTCCCGCTTCTGTCCAATCCTAATCGGGGGGTCTCTCCCTACATAGAGATCGACCCTTTGCCCGACCCTTCAATCATTGATCGGCTCCTATGGGGCCATTCATATGCGGCCCTCCACTTCTCTTTTCCGAGTGCCAAATACGTGACTTTTATGGGGATGGGGACTTTTGAGGTGTAGGTGTTGGGAAGAGGAAGAGTGTGCTGCTGGGAAAATTTGTTTCACAAAGAAGAGGGATTTGTAACGAGGATGCCTGGCAGCATTCTTTTTTCTCTTGTCTGCATTTTATTTCTTTATTGATATCCAACTGAGATGCACTGGTTTTATTTAACTAAATAATTTGATTCAATGAGAAAGTTACAAAGACTTAAAAACAACTCTGAATATATAATGGTGTTGACAGTTGTATAATTAACATATTAAATGTTTTATGGTATAACTAAAAAATAATATTCATGAATTTCGATTATAAATTCTGTGGAAAAATATCGTATTTATTTTTGCTCAATTTTTTTTAAATAATATTGTTTACTTTATTATTAGGAAAATTGTTACACTTATTTGCTAGAATGAAAGTATTGTCAATATTAATTTTATCTTCAATTTCTACACCACTTAAATGTAATACATGCTATATTTACTAATTTAACTGAATCCAGTTTATAAAAGAAAACTAGTATATATTTATGCTTCCAGAAATTTTTCAAGATTTGGCTTACAAACTTTGGTTTGTGTAAAGATTATATGAATTTGTAAGAATTAAAGCTTATACATTAAAGGCTGACAATATTTATTTCATTTTGCAAAATATTTTTAAAAAATTAAATGTGAATATTATTATAAATGTACGAATATATGAAGTTTTACAGGTAGTATTTTTTTAACTTAAAGTATAACACCGTAAGTAATTTTAAAGAAGAATATATAAAAAAATATCGCATTATCTATAAATTAAGGCATCTATTCATGAAGATTATTGTTATAAGTACAATGGATGTTTGTTATTAAAAAGATCACACACACATAAATATATTTTTGGAAGATATTCCATGCATGTTTCTTTTTCTTAATGAAACAGTTTAATATCACCAAAAATTTTCATCCATATATTAATTTATTTATAAATTAAATATTTATATATTAAAATAAATTATTTAAAAGCAAAAAAAATCACTAAAAAACTCTTCAAGCCTTATAAGTTCTTATTCAATTTTTTTCAATTATAAATATTTTTTAAGCATCCGTATATTCCTTTTCCTTGAAACTATTCGATTATATATAAAAATTAAAAATCTATTATTAAATTAAAAATCTATTATATTTGATAGCATTTTACGTTTTAAATGTATTTGGTTTAGTATTTTTATTTATTAAAATTTAAAAGAAAAACGTTTCTATTAAAACTTACTGCTTAATATCCTTACAAATTACACTTTGTATATAATCTAATCTTTCTTGGTATGCATTGTAATTTGTTACTTAAAATAAATATACCGTGAAGTTATAAATTTCGTTTAGAAAGTGTAAAAAAAAAATTGACTTCTTTAATCACTTAAGTTTTTCCTCAAGTGTTTTATATAACTTATATTTGACAAGGGTGTTTACATTGGGGGAATCAAGTTTCATTTCTATTCATTTCTAGCCTCTCAAATATTTCCGAGCATGTTGCTTTGGCTTATCAAAGCCACAATATGTTCACATTACATTTAAATTTCAAGGAAAATTCTAAGGGCTTCACACGATACGGCAAGTTATTAGTCTCAAACTAGTCACCGTAACACAGGGTAAAATTAGTCCTTATATGACCTACGTTGGGCATACTAATCCATCCAGTTAGGCCAAGTCAGAACTTTGATCGAAGTTTAACACAATCTGTTCGTCTGGAACGTCCTAGATAAATTACAGTTGATGAGTGAGGATCAGAGGGATAGTATCTGCTGTCGTGATTCTGATCATCATTCATATATATTCATTAAAGTTTACCAAACATTTCTGGGAAGTTTTCATAACTTGCTTTTAATATGGATTCGTGACTTTTTTAAGACAAAATTAACTTAAAATCTATTCCAAAGTCTCAATGAATTTAAATTTTTAATTGTTTAGATAAATTAATAAACGTAATAAAATTAATATTAAATTTTGATAAATTAATAAATGTATTCATACAAACAATGATAATATAAGTATAAAATGGTTGAGATTATTTAATTTTTAATTATTGCTATAAAATGAGATATTGGGAAATAATATTTAATTTTCTCGCCTCCTTAGCTTTAAATTATGTTTTTAAATTATTTTCCTTTCCCATTCCTGAATAGTAGGTCATATTTTATGCATAATTGTATTAGTATCAGTTCTATGAATTGATTTATGGATTATGGATTTTGTAAAAATAAATTAAGAATTTGTCACACTTTTAAAAATCAAGTATTTTTCACTATCAGTTAAGTACGGTAAAAATTAACTAAAAATGGTGGCGTAGTGGGAAATAGGTAATATAGTCTGTGATTCTAACCACTGTATATTAAGTAGTTAGAAGATTAAGATAAGTGTTGCGGTTTCTGAATTCTATATCTATCGAGGCTTGCTTTAAGGAATTTTCCACTTTTCTTCCCTTGTATATCATCGCTGAATACAGATATACGTCTATAGAATATTCTTTCAGGTATCTATAATATTTGGCAAAGGTTAAAAAATCTTACAACAGTTTTAGGCTGATAGTATATACCTAGGGTGGCCATGCTCATTAAAAATCCGAGCCATTTTTCAAAATTTGAAATTTTTCGCGAGTCACAATTACATACGTGTTCAAAAGTTTTAGAAAAAAGCTTAAATAATTTTTACAGAAATTTTTTTTATTGTAAACATATAAATAAAAGTGCGAAATATTATATTCAATTTAAATATTAAAAATTAAAAACATTTATTATTTCTTTAATGATAATTCCTTAAAATTTGCTGAATAATTGGTGACAGCAGTTCTCAGTAATTCTTTGAGATGCTAGTTAGTTAATAGTGGTTGGTGTTTGTTTTTCACGAATTTTAAAGTGGAAAAAAATGATTCACATAACTATGTTGTTCCGAATATTGAAATAATTATTTTGTCTTTTCCCTGTAACTGTGAATTCAGTGTTTGCAAATATTCCAGGGCCATCCAACAAAAATATTAAGTCTTATAGCAATTATAACAACTAGTCATCGTCTAATTTTGAACAGTATTTGTTTTTCCTATTAGAAATGAGTTATCTGATCAAACAAATCTACAAATCAATTTAAGACGTTAAAGCTAAATAACCATCTAACAATGCAATAGAAATTAATGCCATTTGGAAGTTCTTCGTCTTTTAATTCTTAAAGGAAGTTTTTGAATTGTAGATGATTTTTTGTATTGGAGTGAATATAATTTACAATGTGTATAAAATTGTTTTCATAAGATCAGTATATTTTAAATATTTTGTAATGAGATGTTTTCGTTGATTTATGCAGTGAATCGGTATGAATTGTGGAATTTCAGAACACCACACACCATAGATTGACTCTTTGAAGTGCTACTAAATATAATAATTATTTTTTAACAACAAAGTCAGGTGAAACAAAACGTATGAAAACTGCCAATATCGGAAATCTATGATATCTGTCGATGCGTCAAGGACTCAGTTGAATACAATACAGATCTTTAAATGATTTTTCAAATTATATTCAAGAGATATATTGATTGCAGTTATGTGTCGTTCTATTTTGCATCTCGAACTAGGAATTTGCGATACAACATTTTGCAATGATACATTATTTAAATATAAAATTTTAAGTACATTTTTCAATTTTTAATAAACTCTCCCTCGGCATACGAGCGTTTTGCACGATTGTTCCAGGCAATAAAGAAACGGTTATAGCCACATTATTAGCTTTATTGCTAAAGATCATCAAAATTGACTGTTGTTTATTTAAATTTGATTTAAAAAAATAATTTTATCTTAATTTGGAATTTGTTGCAATCTAATTAGAAAACTGAGGATGATTGGTTTCATAATGTCGCGGTAAATTGCTAGATTTATAATTTTTGATCGTAGAATTACAAATAACATACAATGCTTTTCCATTATTATCAATATAAAAAAGAGATTCTCCTCCCACTCACTATTAAAACTAATGTTTTCTTGATCGAATTTTCCTTTTTATATTCCTTCACCGTCGTCTTTTTTATAAAAAAAAGCTGTAAATAAATAGAGAAATTTAGAAAATACAACTTTTGTGTTATTAAAATAATAACAACATGTGTTACATACTACGAAATAAATTATAGTTAATTTTAAAAAAAAATTCCAGATTATAAATTATATTCGTAACAAGAGTGATACAAATTGCTTTCTGCAGAGAACAATGTCAATTGTCCGTTGCGATTAAAGTTTAATAATTCAAAATCGGCCTGGAGTCGGTCGATTACTCCGTTGTTTATGTTCGTTCGAGCAGCGTTTCGTAGCTCGGTAATGAAACTTTATATAACATTTAGGTTCGTTTGCAATAAATTATACATATGCCATGCATTTTATTGTTATAATTTGTAAAAATTTTTCAAATTTTACTTTGAAAAAGTAAATAGGTTATAAGAACATAATAAAATTTTTCACAATAAATCTCGGATTATTCTTATACATTTTCTTTTTTTTTATTGAATTGAAACTTTTTTTTTTACATTAATAAAATGTTTTTTTTTCTGTTAATTCAATATTTATCAAAATTTGCTTTACCGCTGCCAGTTATATGTTACATATTTTTCTACTCTTCTTTAATTTCAAAACCACACTTTTTTGATATTATTAACAAAATGCAAACAAAAATTCGATTTACAGTTTTTTGCTATTACACAACATCGAAAAGTTTTTATATTAACTAATATAGATAAAGCATTCGTTTTTAATAAAAAATGTTAAATTAGAGTTTAAACACTCTGCTGATACTTTTTAGAACACTAAACATCGGAATCTAATTGAAGTCCAGCATAACACAATTAGAGTCATCTAATTGTATTATACTGGAATTCAATTAGATTTAATTAGATCTTAGAAACTCGTGTTATTTATATAAATTTTCATATATATATATATATATATATATATATATATATATATATATATATATATATATATATATATATATATATATATATATATATATATATATATATATATATATATATATATAAATTTACCACCTCAACATCATTTTACAGTATATTAAAAATAATACGTATAGCTTATAAAACTTATTTGTTTCGGATTAATGTCACAAAAAATAAAATATATATAAATTCTAAATATTACTTTCGAATAATTTGTTTTAAAATTTAAGATATTCAATGCACTTTTTATAATAAATGTATTTCGAGATTATTTGAAAAAGTAGTTTACTTTTATTTATTTATTTATTTATTTATTTTTTTTGAAAAACACAATGTGTAACATTTTAACTTATATTGCACATATTTTTAAAAAATAAATGGAACAAAATTAATATTTTAATTACATAATTTCATACTTTATGCTAAACTGTGGTAAGAGGAAAATTTCACTCTACATTTCTGCATGAAAACACACGTATTTCGTTATTCTGGAAAATACATGTCTCATGTAATTGCGTATAGTGTGATAATGGAATGAAAAACTGTAATTCACACACAAAAACTGAAATATACTGTTAAATTATATTACTGAAAATAAATTGAATATTCATTTAATAACAAATGCGTTACTTTGATCGCTGACGACGATTTAAATTTTAGTCAAATAAAGCAAAAGATTGAAATGTCATGCAAATTGATAATGAAAAAGAGTTTGTACTTAACTTTTTATAAGCATATTTTAAGACATTTCCATCTTATAGCATAAACTAGGAAATTATAGGTAAATTTCATCATATAATCATGATACAATATAAATATTTCTTAGTTATCCTCCCAATTGAGTTTTAATGTATGAATAAATGTATGAATGTATGTATGGGACATTAATTATTTGCAAAAATTAAATAAATTATAAATGAAAATGAAAAAAATTTCATTACTCTCTCTCTCTCTCTTTCTTTCTAATCCTAAAATATAAAAGTAATAATTTTTATGCATTCCTAAAATTACTATGAATACATAAAATTAACAGTTTCCATGCATTCTTAATTTCTATCAATTTTGCTTAATCAAAAATTTAGTTTAAACTTTTGAAATTCAATTTCATGGAATTTTGACAAACACATTCAAAAGTTTAAAAGTTGCTTATTAGCAAGCAATTAACAGTGCTTTGCAGATAAGATATCTTAAATTGTAATATAAAATCCAACCAATTCTAAAATTTACTTTTCTACTCAATTTTAAAATATAATGAGAAAATTAAATTATGCTATAGGGTACTATACATTTATCATTAATATTGATCTTATACTCTCTCTCTGTCTGTCTCTCTCTCTCTCTCTCTCTCTCTCTCTCTCTCTCTATATATATATATATATATATATATATATATATATATGTGTATATATATATATATATATATATATATATTATATACACACATATATGTGTATCACGTAATTCCTTAAAAACGAATGAATTATTTGACCATTGAACAATATTTTAATTATTAATTTTTTTGAAATGCAGCTATTAAAAATGTTTTAATGCTTTTACCATAAAACATATATCAAGTGAAATTCAACATGAATCAAAGTATGCAAAACTATCAAAAATGAAAAGGTGTATGTTTTTTACCTATTCTGTTATTCCTTTTGACCTACTGAAAATATTGTTAACTTATTAAAATATTGTTATTTATTTACAAATTAAGAAGCATTAAAATGACGTAAATCATTTACTGTTAGACTGCCATTAATGTTTTAAAAGAATTAAATGAAAACAATTATCCAATTTATTCATCCAAATCTTCATAGCTAATTCATGCTATCTTGATTAAAAATATAATAATGTATCTAAGTAGGTTTGGAATATGTGTTAGAATAACTATCTTACATATATTTCAAACCTACTTACATTCAGTATTATAGGATATCAAAAAACAGAAATACACGTTTTCCTAAAACATGAATACTCAAAATTCCTATTTGAGATATTGGTAGTATTTAAACATGACAATAAAATTGTTTCTAAAATAATCTAGCTATATCTTTTGTATTTGAAATAATTCTAATCATTTTTAATGGTATACTTTGTGCTTCTAAATGTAATACCAATATTTCTGATCATAAATGAATGCAAACTACAAAGACCTCAAACAATAAGGAATGTAGTGCATTTAATTTTGCTAATCCTTTATCACAATAATCTTCGCTGAATGAATTTAAAAGAGGAATAGGATAACTCAACAAAGGTTAAAAGAAAAAAATCTAATAATTTGTAGAGTTTGAAAGCTAGAAATAAAGTAAGTCATTATTCAGTTTTTGTAGGAATTAAGAATGCGTTTCCAGCTTTTTTTATTTTATTTTTAATTTCTTTCCGATTTAACGGTAACGGGAGCACTTAATGGAATCTGTGTTTCCTTTTTTTTTTTACCTTTCCTCTTTCGTTCTATTCTGAATCAAATAAATGCTTGCACTTTCCTCGAATCGCTTTTGTCTTATAAATTTGCAAAAGTTAAGCAAGAGCTTATTTTTTAATTACTTTGGTGAATTTTTTTCCAGATTAAAATTAAAAAGAAACAAGAATAAAATTTAAATGTGGAATATTGGTTGAAAATTTCTCAGAAAATATATAATTACGAAAGAATCCTTATATTTAAATTGAAAAAGTCTTTTTCAATGAAATTTAAGGAAATAATTGTTTTAGAATTTTTCTCATTAAACATTTTTTTAAACTGTATGTTAGAGGTGTACAGATTAAAAGTAGTGTTTAAATTAATTTCTTATTTAAAGTAATATTTAATAAAATTGTAAAATCAAACATTATTTTTATATAAATTATTTATTATTTTATATGCAAAAGTGTACTTATAAATTTTAAGTTAAGCTAGGGATATTGTCAATATTTTAAGCTTAACGTATTGCTAAATATTATTAAAAAGATTTCGAAAAATTCCATAATACCTTTTAACTATTTCTTTTACGAATTTATATTCCCAAAATATATTTTATTTTTATTGATTTACTCATTTCTAAAATATATACTATGAATAAAACAATTTACTTAAAATTTACAACATACATTTCATTTTTAATTAAATATAATTTAATATTTTTAATGAAATAAGTAAATGAATTAATAAATATTCGTTCAAATTGTTAGGTTTCACATATCAATTTATTAATGAAATATATCAATTCATATAATATCTATTACCAACTTTTATTCAACAACTTTTGACGCAAGTAATTAGAAAAATAAAATAACTCTTTGACTGAGCGCAAAGTTAAATTCAATAGCAAAGTAAACTAAACGCGAACATTTATTTGTTAAGAAATTACCTGAATTAATGCATTTTCTTAATATAAAATAAAGATAAAGTAATACTTATTGAACTTTCTATAATTACTTAATAGGCAATGGAAGAATAAATTTTATTGTATTAGCTAAAAACATTAATCCTTAATTTTATTCCTGTAATAATCTTACGCTAAGTAAACATGTTTAAAAAAATCCCAGATTAAGACAACTTTAACATTAAACTCTCTCTCTCTCTCTTCTCTATGTATTATATTCTCTCTCGATCTCTCAAAACTCTTCTAAAAGTACTAATATTCCTAACATTAAAAAGTTTATTATTGCAGGCTATTTTTACGATGTGAGTAATTTTCTTTGTTATTAGCAAAAAATCTAATTATCGTAAAAATATTGAAACTATTAAACTTTAAATATTAATGAAATTTTGAATAATTAATTATAATTTTTTTAAAAGAGAAATCAACATTTTGCTTACCTGCGTATTTAATTTGCAGGACAATGTTTTAGTTACGATTAAGCCAAGGGAAGCCTCTTATAAACAAACGTCATTGAAAATTACATGAGAATACTTTCTACATTATAAATATCATGATAAATCTTAAAACTAAAAACCATATTTTGGAAATAAATCTTCAAAACTATAGTAAATAGAAAATGTATATATTAGGTTGGAGATTAAGTTAGTAGTTAGTAGAGTTTTTACCAAAGACTTTTATTTAAGCAAAAAACAATAATTATATCAATAAAATAACCAATTATATATTCGCAGTTGCTGTTTGTAACCTGTCGACTAATTTGTTGATGCCATTTTCCCAGAAATCTCCTGATGTGGTGTCAAACAAATTGTCGAGCTAGTTTTAAAGGACCTCTTTGTTATCGCATGTAACGCCCTTCATATTATTTGACAAAGAGTAGAAAAAATGGTAATCGGTTGGTGGAAGGTCCAGAGAATAAGGCGGATGCAGAAGGACCTCCTATTCGAGCTCTTGGAGTGCGGCTTTGATGACTTGTGCAACATGGGGCCTATCTTTGTCGTGAAAAAATATGGTTTGACCATGTCGATCAGGTCTTTTTAGTTTAATAACCTCATTCACGTGGTGTAGCTGCACAATGTCGAGATCATTGTTGACTTTGGCATTCTTTTCGAGCATTTCCCATTGCAATAAGAGATCCTTAAAAACTTGCTCAACAAATTCTTTGACAAAAAAACAGGCGATTTTTGGCAGAAATCATCAACAAATTAGTCGAGAGGAGAGAAGAGGTTGTAAACAGCAACGGCGAATATAATTGATTAACTTATTGATATAATTATTGTTTTTTGATTAAAAAATTCTTCCTTTAAAACACTACGAGCTTATTCCCCAAAATAACAACATAATATATGTATGTATATATATATAAGTACTTTTTTAAAAGGTTATTTGGAATTTACTCTGAAATGTTTCCTGAAACTTTATATCTGATTGCTAAAGTAAATTATTTACAAAATAACCATAATTTGCTTTCGAAAAAAACATTTTTATAGATAGTAGGACGTAATCTGTTACACTTATATTTCGATGAATCTATCAACCTATAAGTGAATAATAGGTGAATCACACTTAAGAAATTTGGAACAACAACCCTTCATATATTCGCAAGTTGTCAGAAAACTACAAACACAAAATGTGTTTATCATTGTTAACAATGTGTACAAATTACTATTTTTAAAAACATAATATTTTACACGTATGGTCACAAGTCGGTGATCTACTGTGTAATACATGATGATAGGTCCTCCGAAATTCATTTGCCTCTTCTTAAATATTAGTTGAACAGTCTTTTGTAATGTGTTTTTAATATATTTCCATAGTGTTGCTTTTCGCCAAGTAACTTCACAGATTTCATGTGATGCGAGACAGAAATCCTGAAAAACACTTTAAGAAAGTGTCCGACAGGTTCGCATGCAGTAATCAGAAACGTATCTCCCGTTGTTGTGCCATGGCTGTGATCAAAGAAGCTACTAATCATCCCAGAGATAATAGTTGTTTAAACTGGCGAAGATTTAACGAACATCATTTGTAAATCAATACAAGAACAAAATGTTACATTTGGATAACAATTATACTAATGGATTGCAAATTAGTAAATCAATAAAATTGAACAAAGGTAGTAAATTCGTGGTAACATTTGCTTTAAGGCAAAATTTCCAGAAAATAACTGTTAAAAAGAGTCCTTTTCATCGCATGATATCTACACAACTGTCTTATAATCCATTATGCCAATTTTTGAATTTCTTGACGGTGAAGAAATTTTGCCAAGATTATGTAATTGTGACGAAATAGCCCGAAATTTCTGATTAAGCATCTTAGTAATAAATTGATATCTTTTGAATAAGAAATGAAAATATATGTTTTTGAAATACTAAGATTTTAAAAAAAAGAATATATAATATTTATTAAAATCTGAAAATGGGAGAAAATGTTCTAAATTTCCCTGTGATAACCTAAATAGTAGGGTTGCCAAAATATATTTCTACATAATTCTTATTATTCTCCATCTCTGTGATCTAATGAAAAACAGTTTGTTTGCTTAACAAGGACACCGTCAAAAATAATCATACTCAGAAATTATATTGATGGATTAAGTAGCCATTTTTCCATAGTATCTGATGTTTTTGCTAAAATATTATAATAAAAGTAATAGTTCGTGTTAGCAATCTTAATATGAAACTTCGTTTCTCACTAGTTTCAAGACCTTTAAATAAATTGTTCGAAAAGATTTCATTGCTGAATACACTCCATACAAACAGTACTCATTACGTTTATTATATCCATCTCATTATGGTTATGGATATCATTTATATATTTGATTAAGGTTTACCGAAATTCGATAATTTGCTGAAATCCACATCATGTCATTTGTGAAACACTGTAGTTGACCAGATACCTTCTGCCATTGACCATGTTATTAAATTCAAATTGTATTGCTTAAAAGGATATTTTTCTTTGTATCATCTAGAACATGAAACTACTTTACTTATGACAATGTGAACGTAAACTTCTTTCTGTTATTACAAGCAGAATTATATATTCGACATTTATAGCCAGCAGTCCCATCAACCACCTTTTAATTGCATTGTACAATGGACTACAGAAGATAAATAAACATAATCTGGCGCAGGTGCCATGATTCTAAATTCTGAATTTATTTGGCGATAAAGAAATTTTGCCAAGATGACGTATCGTGATGCGCGTGATGACGTAAATACTAGGGTTACCAAAATAGAATTTTCTGTATAATTCTTATAGGTCTACATATGTATGACGTAATAAAAACGATATTGCCAGATACATAAGAAAATCCGCCAAAAATCGTCAAATAAATTCAGAATTTGGCATCACGGATTATACAATGATAAGTTTGCAGGTTTCTCTACATAGCCCTATTTGGTAAATATTTTTGTGTAAATATTAGATTTTTTCGGTGAATCTTGTAAAAAAATCAGTTTAACAATGTTTTTGAAGTTTAGTCAAGAGTGTAAGTGGGAAAATATTTCATCAGGGAAATTTAATTTTAACTATTCCAGTATAAGTTACATTTTCATTCAAAATTAACTTATTATTTCATTAGAAATTTGCTGACAAAATATTTAAAAGCTAATTATTCTACAGATTAATAGTATGCGATGCTGATAGTTAAAATTTATAATGTATTTTACGAATCATAAATATCATTTTAACAGCATATAATAATAACTTAACTAGTCAAAGATAGCTTTATTAATTGAATTGATGAATCGAAGTTGCATTCTCAATATCGAATAAGACTTAATGAGAATTCGTCTTTTCAGGAAATATGAAATTATTATTGTCTATTTATTTGATATTAAGATTGACATAAATCATGTAAATAAACAATAATTGAAAACAGACAAAATTAAGAATTGGCGATGAAGAAATGTTGCCAAGATGAAGTATTATGACGTGCGCGATGACGTAAGTACAAGGGTTACCAAAATAGAATTTTCTGTATAATACTTATAGATCTCCATATGTATAACGTAATAAAATCGAAATTGCCAGATACATACGAAAATCCGTCAGAAAATCGCAAATATCAGAATTTGGAATCATGGATTATAACGGCACCTGTGCCGCAAAAACATTAAAAATAATTCCGATCATCAACTTTAATTATTTTTTTATTAAATCAAAATATGTAACCATTTTATTTCATTATACTTTACCATCAAAATTAGTAAAGTATGAAGTAGTATGCTCTTTTAACAATATAATAAAATTAACAATAGTAACTTTAGAATATTGTTGAAAGCATCTGTTCATTTTTTAAAATAATTGTGACTCATTGTTTCAATAATTAGCACTGAGTTACTTTATTGAAACAACAACAATTGTGACTTAATGAACCTTTTACTTAAATTATACACACATTGCTGAAAAGTTTCATTTTTAAATTATATAAATTCTTTAACTTTATTGCTATTTATTAAAATTATGTCTCGGAAAAGAAAACGGTCTCGAAAGAAGAAAACGAAATCAGAGAAGAAGAAAGATCGTAATGTACTTAAACCACGAAAACGTAAGCCATATTCCAGATCTAAGTTTCGCGTGGAATCAATTTTGGACCTAGCAGATCAGTTCATATTCGAGGAACATCAATCAACTAGTTTAATTGCAGGTCTCGACGCAGTGAGAGGACTACATCTCATTCTTTTACTTTTCTTTTTAAACTTAAAGGATTTTTCAAAAAGAAAATAGAAAAAATACCTAATTTTAAATTAGTCTTTTTTAATAAAAGAAAGTATGACACGAACAGAATTTCTCATTTTGCTTAAAATTGCCTGCCATAACGTTTTTTTACAAATAAACAAACGGTTTCGTATCATGATAATTACCTTTATATCCACTTATAAATCAGTTGAGGCAAAAATCATGATGCCTTCACTGATAACAGTTAAAATGAATCCCACAAAATCATTATATATATATATATATATATATATATATATATATATATATATATATATATATATATATATATATATATATATATATATATATATATATATATATATATATATATATATATATATATATATATATATATATATATATATATATATATATAATATTGAGATAATGACGAATCAAAAAGGAATTCACTGTTTGTACTTAAAAATATTTTATGAAAACTAATATTTTAAAATCTCTTCTAAATATTTTAATCTCTTCAAAAACATAGAATCAAAAAAGTATAATTTTTGCAAAAAATAACAAACTTCTCTTAATTTTGATGGCAGTAATAGTGCAATAAAATTGTTTTACTGTCTTAAAATCTATTATTATTCAAAAAATTGGTTAAATAAATTGAATAACATAATAATTTTTGAATCGCATTTATATCTTGAGAATATATTCTATTTGTTCATGAATTACTCTGAGCTTTTTAAATGTAAGATATAGTAACTCTAAGGCTATTAATGGTATTATTTGCCTTGTGTATTTAAATGAACTATGACATAAATGACAGTGAAGAGATTTGTGTCCAACTAAATTATTTGATTTAGAAACGTAAGAAATGCTTACTGTTTCTTTATTAATGTTAATGAATGAGGATTGTACCATTTTGACTGGGATAATTTATAAATTCGAGAGTGAATAAGTTGAATGCCATCATTATCATGAAAAGGGCGTTTTAATTGTGTTATTGTAATAAATTTTCTTATTTTTATTGATATTAATTTACATAGAAAAGATAACTGTTTTGAAAACAACTTGAATTTTTACTCAACAATACTGAACTTAAGCACAAAACATAGGAATATATATATATATATATATATATATATATATATATATATATATATATATATATATATATATATATATATATATATATATATATATATATATATATATATATATATATATATATATATATATATAATTATTTATTTATATTTGAAAATATTTACAATTTATTTTTTAATTACATAAATGTTGTACACTTTGAATTCAATTAAAGTAATTCCAGTAATTCTATTATAATTCTGCAAAACTATTTGAGTTATTGCTTGCTACAGTAACAGAATCACTGTAATAGGTTTAAAAACTTAAAGCCATTTAAACACTGTGCTACATATTTGCTTGTATCATTGAATAACTTTAAAGCCTTTTGCTTGAAACCACATTATAATAAAGTTAAACAAAAAATTCTCATCAGTAATAAACAAAATTATATATACGATTTATTATAAGTTTTAAGTTGTTTTACGCAGAGTTGAAAACTTATAATCTATTTCAATTTTCTTTAATATTTTTAATGCTAAACCTTTTAGCTTTAACGTTTTGTCATAACAGCAATGATAATACCATGTGTTTTATGTGATAACATTTACTAAAACTGATCTTTAAAGACACATTCGAAAAAGTACAGTACTCATTCAGCAAATTCAAACTAAATAAAATCTAAACATAAGACAAATTCAAATTATGTAGTATCTATGTATTTTGTTTTCGTATTAATATTTATTCAGATTTTTCAAGACTTTACACAGAGAAATATCATAATAACAAACACTCTTATTCTCATCAACTAAATGAATAACAAACACTTTCTCAGAATATATAAATTTTGCAAATCTGAAAATTCCTTTTCCTTTTTATGAAAAGTATTAACTGAATATTTAGACATGAAAATTATTTAAAATAATTGTTACGTGAAATGTGGTTAATGTGGTGGTTAAAAAACAACCATTGAATTATTTTTCTTACATTTTTTAAAAAACTAATTTATGATGACGCACTTATTACAAGAATGGTAATTACGATAACAGTAATCATCGCTAATGGCTGAGTCGTTCTGAAAATTTTCCATTTAATAACTCATCAGTAATGTCAGCACACACCAATCTACTTGCTTTGACAAATCTAATATTCATTGCTCAACCAGCACAAACATTGTCTCCAAACAACAAGACAATGTTCGAGGTGGTTGGCGAGCAATTAATACAACCATTGATTTAAATACACAAATGCTTACTCTAAACATCGCTCGCTTTTTCTCCACTTTTGTCGGACAGCAATTGTAACAGTTGTGTGAGTCACTTTCACTCGCAGGCAGCGTTTGACTCATTACTGAAGCCGACTGTTTTATCTTTCAGTAACTACAATAACGTTTAATTAAGAGAGCAAATGAAGTTTTACGACGTCACGGATGGAAAGACAGCATCATCGATTGACGTGTGTCCTTCGCCGTCATCATCATCGTTTTGGGGGTCCTCCCCCACCACCTCGGCCTGGGTTGCTCATTATGCGATCGCAGATAAGGGTACGCATTTATTTCATTTGATAGCACCTCTGCAATGGCCTGGCCCGAAGACAGCCCACCTTTGGGTTGGGGGCGGAAAGTCGTTAAATGCATAAGAATTTGGACCGTAAAATGTTTATGTTAATAATAATTCGACGTGGTAAAATTCAATTATGTTTTTTAAGACACTTTAAAGGGATGATTCTTATTTTAATGCAATAGTTGCCTCGGAGTTTAATTAAAACGTTAATGGTTTTTGAACGATAGTATCGAAATAATGAGTGATTGACTTATTAAAAAGTTTCTTAAAGAATTATAGTTTTTTTTCGCACTTATAGTTTCATATTCTCATAATAATCATATACAATATACATTTCTTTAGTTGTAACTCTGTATAACTTTAATAAGAAGTTTTTTGATTAATTATCTTATATATTTTTAAAATTTTTATGTACTAACTTGAAATTAAATTTCAAAATTATTCATTATTATAACGTATCTAAAGTTTTCCCTTAAAGAGCTGATAAATGTTATTAAATTCACTAACATGTTTATTGAAAACAAATCTCAATATAATATAGTATATCAATCAATGTATTTCGTAATGAATAGACAAAACTATGCAAATAATTGTGTTTCAAAAACTGCAATCCATAACATGTCCCTTCCATTAAAATGGTAAGTGATAGAGTTTTTCTAAGGTTTCGATTTTGAAACGTATAAATACGAACTGCTGATAAGATTTATTGTGACAAAATCTAAGTTAGATGCTTCTAGGATACTTGAGACAGAAGTGTTATCATATGGCTTTCTCCTCTATTTAATGCATAGATTACAATATGTATAAATAATTTGTTATATTACATAATGAATAATGTTACTATATATTATCAAATACATCAAACACATATATCAAATACTACTGCTTACAGAAATGTATTTTTTTAATTATGCCAGTTATAGTGCCAAATAAAATTATTATTGTTATTTAAATATATGTGCAGAACTACTATAGTTAAAGAATAAATTTCTTCTCGTGTACATAGCAGTTTAGACTACCAAATACAGTGATGAATCAAAAATAAAATTACAATCTTAATTTCATATATCAAATATGAAATATTTCATTAAAAATTTATTTTATTGGAAAATTTACTACTGTGTTAGTTGATTAGACTTTATAAATTTATTTTACCAATAATTAATCTTAAATACTCTCTAGTTTGCAGCCTATTGTTCTCAAATTCAATCTTGTAAAATATGTTAGATTTATTCAAGCAAACAACGTCATTTCAATGCTAATAGCAAGCAATGTAATAATCACATTTAGCAGGGTATATAATTGATTGAAACAATCATGTGCAATAGATGCATGATATTTTAAGTATAAGGAACGGAATGTTTTGAGAATAATATTTTAATCATTTAATTTATGGAAATCTAGAATCTAATTTTCAAAATTCAATTACGTTTTGATAATGTTTGGAAAAAATTCATAATTTAATTTTTTAATATTTATTTTTGAACACAAAAAATCGTAACAAAGTATAATACACTTGCTTTTAGTGAAATATTTAAATTTCAATAGCTTGAAAATAATTGGATTAATTATTAGGCTATAGTAGTTTCACAATAAAATAATCTATGAATGTTATTATCACTATAATTAACATATCAATGATATATATTAAGATAAAAATGTTAATAAAATGCACTCGTATCCATAAATCAAGGATAATGCAAGTTCAAGCAAAGGAAGAGACCGAAGCAAAATAAATATAGCTTATTTGAAAAGTCTATTTGTTGAACGAAAGGTAAAGAGCAAAAAAGATGCTGTATGTTTGACATCATTAATAAAAATTAAAATTTTTACTCCCTGGCACAAATTTCAAAAAAGTACCTATTTACAAATACTGATAAAACATGATTGGTATGATGGTTAATACATAGTATGCCCCCAGACGATGCAATACAGACCGTATAACGCATAGCCATGCTGAGTATCAAATTATCAATCTGATCTTGGGAAGTATCACATCACTCATCAAGCAATGCTCTCCGAATTTCCGTTAGACATGTAGGAGGGGGTTGATAGTCTGCATGTTCCACACATACTCTATTAGATACTTGTCCGATGAGTATTCAGGCCAGTCTATATGGGTGATATCGTCCGATTGATAGCATTCGGCTACAATGTTTGCAAGGTGAGGAAGGGCGTTGTCATCCATAAGCAGAAATTTTGCACCCATGGCACCCCGAAAACGCGAATATGTTTTTCCAGAATGACATCCCGATAGATGTGGTCTGTCATGGTAACATTTTGAACAAGCAGGTTAGTTCTAGGACCTAGAATAATTCCTACCCAAACGAGCAATCCTCTACCACCGTAACGGTGTCATTCAATGGTGTTTTCTTGGTGGTAACGCGTACCTGGCCTTCTCCATATGAAAATCCGGCTAGAATCAGACTGAAAGCTAAATCTGTACTCGTCGGAAAATATCTCACAAGACTACTGTTGCAGTGTCCACAATGCATGCTCTCTACTCCAGGCTAAATGCAGGCGACAGTGAGTTGCGGTAAGTTGAACACATCTGACTGGCCTACAAGCATATAGACCTATGTGCCCTAAGCGTCTGTACGCGGTCTGCCTTGAAACTGTCGTTCCAGTAGCTGAAGAGATCTGACGAGACAGGCCTGATGCTGTGCTCCGTCTATTTCTTTTGGCAGTAACTGCCAAATAACGATCTTCATTCGGCGTTGTAACTTGGTGGTGACCTATGTTGTAACGTCTGTATTGTAATGGTAATGTGAGTACATTACCATCATCATGAAACCGTTGCCAAAGTCTAGAGATGACATTCTGGACGATTCCAAGTTCCTCGAATACTTCTAGATGGGTACGTCCACATTCCTGACGGTCAATAATTCTACCATGTAAAACAGCATCCAAATTCTTCCGTTGTGACATAACTATGCGGTTATTGCACTGAATGTCTTTTAAAGCGTTTGTGAATAATTTCACTTCTTTGCAACCATTTCTTAAATTCCCCTCTCTTACACTCTCGTTATTGTGACATACTATAGGCGCCATCTGGTGGTTTCTTCTAATTTGCATAGTATTCTTCAAGATGTGTGTGATAATTCTTTATGTCAAATTTTTATTTTAGATTTCAATTTCTGTGTCATTCTGAATTATCCTTAATTTAAGAACATGAGTGTATCTAAGATACACACAGAAATATGATTTCTTTGATTTTTTAAACTTCAACTCCAAATTATACTGAAAAATTCTTCAATGACAGTGATATCTCGGGATAATATTTAACCAAAATGTATATAAATTTAAAATAAGTCGGGATAAACATAAAAATAGTTAACAAATTAAGCGTTTCATGCGTTATTACAGATGCAATACATACTTTTAATTTAATTGAACTTATTTCAGTATTTTGATTTTAGTATTACACTTAAAAATCCTATTAGATCACAGTACAGTATTTTAAAATTTGTATTGAAACTTTTGTCGATGATACAATGACAAGCAATGCTTATATGTAACGACAATTCAATAAATATATCTAGTCATTTTCTTAAATCCGAATGAATTGTTCTTTAGAATGTCATCTTTATTTTAAAGGAAGATCATGAAATTGTAACGTGCTTCTTTTGATTTCTAAATATTAAAGTTAATTTTCTTTTGGCAAATATATTTTCTCTCTGAAAAATATACAAGCATAGAGAATATTTCACTAAAAATATGCTTATGAAGGTAAATATATATTTTTATATTGTGTTAGAGTGGGGTGAAACTTTCGATAGGATTTTACTAATAAAATATTGAATATATTGATATATTGAATATGAATATTGTATAAAATATTGAATTTTGAAACACACCATGCATTTTGTATGAAATTAATGACATGAAAACAATTAGTTTATTTCATTAGCATTTAACGGATTTTAATATCAATATTTAGAATGCATAATATATGTATAAATATATATATGTCTGTGTATGTATTTCTTTGTATATGAAAATTATTAAAACAGGTGTGGACTGTTTACATTAAAGTAAAATTTAATATTATGAATTGTTTTGATTCATAACATTGCTTAGGTTAAAGCTTTTCATGCAGAGTTTATTTATTCAGCATGAAAAAATTCGGTTGAACAATAAACATAAAGAACTCCCACTCTTCACAAACCAGAGAGATATCTGAGTAAAACCTATTTAAGCATAGAAGCAGCTTAAAACTTTTAAAGCAGCTATCTAGATTATGTATATATATATATATATATATATATATATATATATATATATATATATATATATATATATATATATATATATATATATATATATATATATATATATATATATATATATATATATATATATATATATATATATATATATATATATATATATATTGCATTTAAAAAAATTAAAAAATTAAAAATAATATAAAATCTTCAAAATATACTGAATGTTTCAGAAATACAGAAATATTATATCAATCTGGGTACCACAATGAGTGAACCCCAACCAATTTTTCATTTATAAATTTTAATTTACGTTTATGTATAAAAGATTTAAATTTGGTAATGTGTCCCTAGAATACATTGAATATCCACACACAACTTATTTGTCTTGACTAATAGACTGTATACCGAAATTTAAAATTATGAAATTAACATTTGTAATTTAAAGATCAGAAAGAGAAAAAAATTTTTCTAATGGCGGGCACACAAGGGTGACTGAACACTATGCCACAACAAGGCCAGAAACATCTAATCATTTATCATTACCCAGCGGGCACCTGTGAACCAAGTTACGGAGACGAGTAGCGTTACCCGCGCCATACCACCACAAACCCGTTTATAGGGTGGGTCACATTCATACCACAACCTACACACATCACAGAAGAGAGGACAGAGAAAACAGAGAAGGAAAGAAACATCCACACCTGAACCGGGATTCGAACCCGGGACCAACAGCTCAAGAGTCAGGAACGCTAACCACTCAGCCAATCGATCGGCAAAAATTTCGCTTGCGTTGGCTGGGAGTAGAACACGGGTCAACTACTTGGAAGGCAGCTATGCTAACCGTTATACCACCAACGCTAAATCAGAATTACATAAATTTACATACGACTCTGAGGTTAAATGATACATAACATTATTAGTGTTCCTTGATATATTTCCTACTGTTTAAAATTAATATTCTTAGTTCTTAAGTTAATATTTGTAAGTAATAATCCTTAAAATCAAATCCTTAAAAGATGTTTAGAATATTTTGATTAGTTCGCTTTTGATCACTGAGCGAATTTCACTAAATACAAATTAATTGATAATTCTAAAACTATATATATATTTATTACAGTCATAAATTGAATTGATTTTCACAGTTATAAATTGAAATCTATGTATATAAAAAATTACGATTATATATAATCAATTTATCAGTTTAATTGAAATTATTTTTTTATAGTTTTAGAGTTTTTATATTAAAATGTTTTTGAGCATCATCATTAATGCTTCTGAAGTACAAAATTGTAAATGGTATAGATTAAATGTACAGAAATTATAATTTTGAATAAGTCTACTTTTTTTAAAATATGTATTTTACTTTTATTTTGTTAAATGCTGATAGAACATACCTTATCAATTTTAGTTGAAAAATGTCAATTGATAATTCATTTTTAGATCGGAACACACATTGAACCCATTTCTGTTCACATAAAATAGTGATTCAAAGTTGTTTACTGTTGTTATATGAGAACATTTATACCATTTTTGAAATTTTTATTACTTCATCATATACTTTATTCACATACGTAGATAATTTTCAATAATTTTCTTCCTAAGCTTATTAATAAATAATAAGCTTAATAAATATTGTAAATTTGGCAAAAGACATTGATTCTACTTAACACTTTCAAAAATTAGGGTCAAACTCTCGAATAATCAAAATACTGCATTATTTATCAACCGTTAAACAAATGATTAGATAACTTTAATTGATTCATGGTAATCGAAAAGATTTTTCTTTTAAAGTTGATAAAGTAAATAGATATATAACTATCCAACAAATCTTTAATTAATGTCTTTAGGAGGTTCGAAGATAAATTAAAAGCAAATTCATTCATTTTCTTCATTCTTGTCTCATAATTAAACATATTTTGGAGAATTGTTCTGGAATATTGAATTTCCATTTAAAATATCTAAATCATTTTAAATTAGAATCAACCACAGAGTAAATAGGTTATTGCCTGTTTATTAACACTAATATTTAAAAATAAAAAAAATCTAATTGAATAAAAAAAGGAATAATAAAGATTGAGTCATAATAAGAAAAAGAAAATTACAATAACGAAAAAGAGTAGTAATATTTAGAGAAAGAGAATAAATTAAATTAAGAAACTGGCTGAAATCTTTATTTTTTATTGAGGTTGAAACATTTCATTCACCTTAAGAACAATAGGGTAAGAATAAGAAAAACTGCTAAAATAAAAAAAATAAAAACATTGTTAAAAAATTTTTTTATAATCGAAAAATTTTTAACATAAATAATTTATTTCTTTTAAAAATATCTTTTCTTTATCGAATGAAAAGTGAACAATTTTTATTTCAGCAACATGAAATTTTATACACGTTTCCTTTAAAACGAAGCATATTAGCGGAATGCAAAAAATGCCAACTATTTACATTAAATTATTTGATTTTAGCATTCCTATCCAATCCACAAAATGATACAGGCTATATCTCAGGATACAAAATGGTACCTTAAAAGACCAAGTTGAAGAAAAAGAAACAGTCTGCCTTTAGCAAAATCCATTAGATGATTGGAGGAAAACATATCCAATCGCAACTTCACACACTTGCCTAGACGGGAGGAAAATGACAAAGACCTGAATACTTTTGAAAAAGGTTGGTCACAAAAGAAGTCGAAATAATCTCGTAGTTGGTATCGTACAGCCATTTTCTCACTTTTGGAAATATTTCATCTACTCGATGCATTGATGGGTTAAAAGAGTTGAATGGTATTTTCAATGCAATAGAATCCAAAGTTGTTCTTTTTTGAAAAAAATGTAAGTTCAGGTATGGATTTTTGATAAGATGAAATATTTCTTCGTACTTTGAGAACTCCAGAAATATGTGAAATAATTCAAGATTATTTGTTTTGAAGTGAGTGTAGTAGCTAGTTATTGAAATACACTTCACCTTAAATGTGTTTAATGATTAACTAAAGTAAAAAAGCGCAGTAAAATAATTTATTTTAAAATTAATAGGTAAACAGAAAAATATTCATTTAAATACTCTAAGTCATTCACGAGAACAAACAGTAATTTATTTAATAAAAACAATGTCTTTATTGTAATATATATATATATATATATATATATATATATATATATATATATATATATATATATATATATATATATATGTATATAAATATATATATATAATTATATATATATATATATATATATATATATATATATATATATATATATATATATATATATATATATATATATATATATATGTATGTGTGTGTGTGTGTTTATAATGTTTCTATTTTTTTTTCTCATTCTATATACCATTTACATTTTTGATTACTTCATATATTTGTTTATTTTTGTATATTTTATACATAATATAATTATTCATTAATAAAAATGTCAATGAATTTTTAAAATTTTCTTTTAAAAAATAATTATTACTTTTTTAATATGATTCAATAAACACTGCATTAAATAAAAAAGAAAACACTACATTCAATTCACAATTGTATCATCGATACAATAACAGAATGATTAGTCTTTTATTAGATTTTAGAATGTAGGAGAGTAATTGTGTTTTGCATTACCTTATATATAATTATTAACATTATAAATATTTCATTAAATAATTCTGAAGTTGTATATAATATCGAAAATTAAATAAGGGAGTAGTATGTAAAATGTCATGAAAATCTAAGTGCACGCCATTTACTTTCTCTCCTTAAAATATAAGTTAAAACTATTTTGAAATCATGGTATCAATAAGAATATTTTGAAATCTTGATTCTGTTAAAACTGACTTCTGTATTTCATACTTAACTAAGTTAAACTTAATTATTTCAAAAATTTTAAGACATTCTAATAGCAAATTAGAAAAAGCAAATTCTGTTCCACAATATAAGTTAGACATTAAAAAATTTTGGTCAAATGAATATTATGATAATAAATCAACATCAGTGGCTGTAGACAGTATAAATGACAGTTAATTAAAAACAAGGCCTTTGAAAAATGTGTGAATGATATTAAAATCAGTGAGCAGTATCACCTCAACGGAAATCAAGAACCATTATTAAACGACGTCCCAAGATTGAAGTATATTTTAATGTTTTGATCATGATTCGTTCTCAATTCAATAACCAGACAACCCAAAAGTTTAAACATTTAAAGAACTTGCAGATCAAATTAACTATATTTTTTGGGGTGAGGATAAATTTGAAACTATATTAGAATTTGAATGGCCATAATTTAATGGGAATGTCAATATGTTATTAAAAAGAAGCAGTTGTAATATCTTAAAAGATAAAAAGCTGATTGATCTGTGTATCTGTATTACTTACATATGAATATGAAAGTAGAATAAAACACCTCATCAACCGGTCGAGGAAGAAGGATAGCGTGGAATTTATAAAAGTTTTATACATCTTTATGTAAAAAGTTTCCCATGTATCATGCAAAAGTCACTATTAATCAGACAGAAGCTATATATTTTTTTTAAATTGCAATGCCATACGACTCAAAAGTATCAGCTTCAGAGGTCATCCAATCATTGTAGAATGTGCGACTTAAGATCAAAGATAATTTACGTAATGAAATGCCTGTGGACATTTTATTGAGCTGCAATCGTTATGGAAGCTCTGTTTGCGAATTCAGATCATTATGCACAAAGTGATTGTAATTTTCTTCGTATTACAATAAGCATTTATTTTGCCCTTCTATAAAGTTTCCCAAATTTCAGGCCCATGCTCCGGCCTTATCTTCGTAACTATTTGTTAAGGTAAAATGTGGAGCTGTAGGAAATTCTTGAACTATTTCCTGCTATTCTTAAGAGCTGTTAATGACATGGCTTAGTTCTATTGGCTTGTGTTTTATCTGTGCTGTGAAGTTTGCTATTTGTCAAATTTTACTGCAGAAAGTGTAATTCTATCTCTTCTCTTCCCTCTGTTTTTGCCCTAAAATATGTGAGGGTCACATTTAAGCTTAGTAATTAGAATATAATCGTTTTTATAACGAGATTTGGAGATAGTCATTTTCTCTAACCATTTTTTTTAAATTAAATAGCTTCTCTGTTGCAAATTTGTCCAATTTCTTCTCTCTCGTTGCTGCTGTTAAGGCAATAAAATCATCATTAAATACTTGTGGATATATTCTTCTTCCTGGATCATGTTTTTATTTATATATAACACTCCAGCCTTTTTGTAAGTGAGATATCTGCAAATACATTTCCTAAAATTAGACTCCTACATGGAACTTGTATGCCAGTTTTGATTTTGCTTTATCTGTATCAATAAATTCTTGTGTCTTTATCTAACAGATTTCAACATTTTGTGTGTTTTCCATACACTATATTGTATTTTTTTTAATATTTTATCGCTTGTGATTATATTATTGAGGATGATTGAAATGTGTCGATGATCAAAGAGGGTCTGCTCCTCCAGGAACTACCTGCCTATGGTATTCGCTAATATTCTATTAGATATAAAGTTTAGATTTGACTGGACTCTTATTGAAATTTATTAATTAAAGTAGATGGTTAGTCTGTGTTATTCAAAAGATAAATGTTATAAGCCATTATAAACTTTGTTTTAAAATTAACTCTGCATGATTGTCAGGATATTCTCAGTTAATATTTTTGACAACAAAATCTATTCCGATAAGAAACTTTTCTTTTTGGATTTTTCTTACTATTGTACCTCATTAATAGTGAGTGAAAATCGTTTATTATGGAATCAGTGAAGAGTGAGTTTGGCGGTGAGTTGTGTACTAAAATAATGTTAAATGATTTGGAATCAATATTATTTTTATTTTAACTGTCGTCTTAGTGGTACGATTCCAGATTAGCAATTAGACCCTGATAATTTATTAAAAGTAAAGAAATGTGTAGAACTTTTAAGTTCTCTCTATTACGTTAAAAAATACACATAAAGTACCAAACTACATCTTGGGCTTAGTATCTGGAGAAAAGAATAAAAGTCACATGTATTTGATTTTTATGAAATGTCACAGTATCATGTTATTCAGGGTGATAGAATAATCACTCATGGACAACAAAATGCTCATACGTTTCGTTGTTCAATGGTAGTGCTCTCATGTGTATTCAATGTTATATCCATATCTGAGCACGGTAGAACATACCTCAATATCACTCAAGAGATTAAATGTTAACTTTGTGATTAAATTTTTTATTTTAGATTTAAGGATTATATTTTAAGAAAAGGATGTATTTTGTTTCTAGTATCTCAGTTAACGGAAAGATCAATTATTTCTTTCCCTCATTTTACATATTTTAGCTACCTCTAACACACTCATACATACAGGTGATGCAAAAGATTTTGCCTTGAAGAACATTATCGTTTTTGCTACTATTCATATTTTTCTTGGAAATAGTTGTCCTTTTTATAACCATATATTATAAATCACCATATATTTTCTTTACTGATTTTACGTAATACATGATTTTATACATTTATTGATTAGTTTAATAATATTATCCTCCTAAGTACTTTATATACATATATATATATATATATATATATATATATATATATATATATATATATATATATATATATATATATATATATATATATATATATATATATATATATATATATATATATATATATATATATATATTTATATTTATATATATAAGAACAAAACAATATTTATAAGGTACGTCTAGTTCATATGCTTTCAAATTAATTTAGTCAACCTTTTAAATACAATAGTTACTAGTGAAATTCATGTATTTTACAATTGTACTTAAAAATATTTTTGCAACACATTTTGCTTTGATGGTCTTACAAAATTTAGTAAAAAATTTGATAAATGATTAAAAAAATTGTAATATTTTTATCATATAAAATTTTTTAATTTCTGTACTAAGTTTTATATTATTAATTATTAAATCTGTTGAAAACTAAATATTTCTAATTTAAAAGTATTTTATTAATTTTTGCATACAATTGTTTTATGTAGTAATAAAAAATAAAGACTGTTATATTAGTAAATAAGTTTAAAATATTTTTAAAAAATCCTTGATTAAACAAATGTAGTTATAAATGTATGAGCACAAAATTAAAATTCCAAAAGTAAAACTCACCATGGCACATTTTGCTTAAATTGGTATTAATTAGTATATTTCAATGAAAAACTTAGTAAAGTAATCTTAAATGTGTCTTTCCACTAGAAATGTTAACTTTATTTTACATGTATACATAATCATTAACACAAAAATTAGAATACAAATGTTGGAAAATATCACAAACTAAATACCATTTAATTAGTTTACTTACAAAAGAAAAAGTTTTTTAAGAAGTGAAAAAAAAATCAATCCTTGAGTATTTAAATACTCTTTGACGTGAAATTTGCTTAAGTACTTTACTTGAAAACAATCCTTCCAATTTTAAGCTAACTGAAAGTCTCTTTCAATCCGTTTTGCAATTGAGAATATATCAGATATTAGTGGATAAAGCAGCACCTGTACTCTTATGTGTAATTGTCTTTGGATCATCATAGATATCTTTCACGTGTCTCCATCGCTTAAGCATTTCACCAGCTCGTAGATAATAGCTGAAATCGTCGTTTTAGGCTTAATGGAAACGTCTCTATCCATTAACACAGTAATAGAAATCTAACTGTCAGTCTAACTGGCTAATAAAATTAGTTAGAATATCGTTCGATATTCTAAAGTAAAAAATAAAGAATTTCCAACGTTCTTGATATTAAACTGAATTTTTTTGAACTAGATTAGGATTAATTATTAAATTTGTAGTCTCATTTCTTAGCATATTCTTAAAATTTTTTTATGTACTTTGAAGAAAAATTACTGCATAATTTAATGCATTATATGCTAAAAAGGAGTAAATCTCTCTTACACTTATTCTAATATTATCGCATAAATTCCATTGAATATTCTCAGATTAATTGATCAGCATATTTAAATTGAGACATTGAAAATAGTGTAAACCTAAAGTAAATTAACTTCATAATTTCAAAAGCTTTCTTTGATTATTGTAAATGAGAATACTAAAAATAATAGTTAACGTATTTTATATTTCAGTATTACACATTTGGTTTGATAAACTTAAACAGCTTATCTAATTAAATGTGTAATTTAAATATAATTTATTTAATTTAAATATGAAATTAATTTTCATATTAACTATTATACCAATATAGAAATATATGCATTTAATTAATGATTACTTTCAAATGGATTTAATTTTCAGTCTTTTAAATTAATTTCATAAATTTTAAAATCACTAGATGAATAAGTTTACCTCCTTACAATATTACAATAATTTATTCATTTATTCTCTTTTTCTTTAATAAAGGATAAAATTGTTTGATAAAACATAGGAATACCATAAAATCTAAGATTTTGATATTAATCTTTAATGGAGTGAGCCTTAAAAGGAATTATCATCTGTTTGAAATCTTATATATTTTCATATAGATTCAAATTTACAACTTTTTGATTCAAAATAAAAATCATTATAAGGAATCGCAACAATGAATTATAAATTGCAACTTAACATGTGAGCTTTCTATTATTATTAAGTTTGAAAACTATATCCAAGACCATTGTTGGCGTCATAAAGGTATCACTATCCTTAAGTCTTTTATAGTTAATTTTCCCTAAGAAAGAAGAATATGCCTTGTTTCAGTATTCATCCTCTAAGCTTCAGCCGTCAAGCGAAGTTAAGGCATTCGTCTAACATGCTGCTTGAATGCTTGAAGCACTTAAGTGATGCTCATCTGCAATGGTAGAGGAACACTTATCGAGTTAAATGTGATCCCGAGAGACAATTCGGAAGCTGTAGAGCAAATTAAATAAGGATCCAACTTCCCTGAAGGTCCATAGAAGATGGTTACATGATATCCTCTGTCTTGCAGCCCTCGGTAAACAATAAAATACTTATTGCTGAGAAAAGCTTTTGTGAAATATTAATAAGTTCTCTCTTTAACTTTTACCCAGAAGTGTCGAAACAGAGACCGGAAAACATGTTTGAGAATTGGGTTTAAATAAAGCGAGAGATTCTGAAAATAAAATTTTAAGCACATTATGTGTAAAATTATAGATTTATATTTGATCATTACTTTTTTCATATTAGTGTGCTTATTTTTTCATATTTTATCTAATGTTAAATATATCATAATTTTATATATATATATATATATATATATATATATATATATATATATATATATATATATATATATATATATATATATATATATATATATATATATATATATATATATATATATATATATATATATATATATATATATATATATATATATATCATAATTATATAAAAGAAAACAGAGAATTTAAAAAGATTTTTATTTTAATAAGCATTTTTTATACTAAAACAGTAATTGGTTTCAGAATCTCAAATAATGATGAATAAATTTTATTATCTTTGAACATTTCGGATAATTCATTTGTCAGATGGTTTTGAATATATTTTTGTTCTTGAAGAAAGGGTTAAACCATAACCCTTTGAATATTAAAGAGACATTGCTGTGTCTGCTTCTATCGCCACATAATAAAATAATTTATAAGCAATTAAAACATGCTTACCTAAGTTAATTTATATGATGTAGAGTTTGATATAGTTTGCATGTACTTAAATTATTCTTTGTCCCTGTTTATTAGTGGTAGGCTAATGAATTGCACAATCTTTGTCCAAATCAGCAGAATTTTGCTTCTAATTGCACAGCTATATTTTATATTCAGTTAAAAATGCATTCTTTTTATTGCTTAATAATAAACTATAATAATTTTAAACTAACTTTGTGCTAAATATAAAAATATTATCTATGTCTCCTTTTTCTTAAATGGATATCATGATCACCACACTACAAACTATTAAACTTTTAAAGAAATCGTATTCATAAATATTAGCTTCAGAAAAAAAATATGGATTTATTGAGTTTTATAGCAGAAACTGGAAAAATATATTTAACACTGAAAGAAGATCAAAATTTAAATTTTTCTTATTTTTTATTTTATTATATTTTTATTTTAATTTTAAAATTTAAAATATAAAAATGACTTAACTAATAATAAACTTTTATTAAAAAAAGTGCATTTTTATAGATATTTGTTTCTTAGTTTAATCTAGACAAAAACACTACCTGAAGAATTAAGCATCTGTAATTATATCTGATTGATTTCTTGCACTTTAGAAATGATCTAATAGATCTATATAGATCTATTAGAGATTAGATAGATCTATATTTTAAGTTAATGCAATATCTACCTCTATCAGAGTTTAGATTTTATAATGTATAGTTTGATTCTATACATGGTAGGATTCGAACCCTCGAACAATTAAACTGATGACCAAATTTCTGTTTAGCAAAAAATTTTTTAGAATAATTAAAGTTTTCTTATTCGATTTTACATGATGATATAAATTGACGGACAATGATAAAATATGTAATAGATTTTGAGATGATTTAACTTTCTATGCACAAGTAAATTTTAATATTAAATATTCGATTTAACAATATAATTTATATTTATAGCAGTTTTAAGATTATTTCGATATTAAAAGTTGAGAGTTTATTGCCATTTGTTTAAATATATATATATATATATATATATATATATATATATATATATATATATATATATATATATATATATATATATATATATATATATATATAAATCCAATTGCTTAAATATATCGAAGAATATATTTTACGATATAAAGTTTTTTTTAATAATATATATACTTTTGGAAAAATACTTAGCGCCAAAAATATTACTGAAAGTCGAATAAAGAAGAAATTTTCTAAGCAATAGAAACATTTTATAGCAATATTTTTCAGTTTAAAAACTAATACCATTCGCATTTGTTCTAAATTGCGTTACCAGTGTAACCTTCAGTTCTAAAGCATTTTAGTTCTTCCAAATGCGTTATTGTTTTGAACAATTCAAAGCTATTCCAGAGACGGAAATCTCTCTACCAATTAACTGTAATTCAATAGAACTTGCCACGTTGCATTTAAGCTATTGTTTTCAGCCAACGGGAACTAAGAACCAGAAACATTTTCACTCTCGACTTCCTTCAAGTGGCCGAGACTTTCTGACAAAAGGGAAGACGCGAAACAGAAAGTTACTTTTAACACTAAAATTATTACAACTAACCATAATATTAAAAAATATTTAAGTTTACAAAAAATCTATAAATGCATTTATAAATTTTATACAAAATTTAATAATCTAAACATGTGAATTTAATCTATAGTAATTCTTATATTAATATAAGCATATAAGTAAAATATTAAATAAATATATTCTTATGAATTTTGAGTGAACAGGGAACATAAAATGAATCATCATAATTTTATGATTAAAATATTTAAATTTATAAAAGGAATTTAGTCAAAGAATTAATGAAATGCAAAAGTATGTAATAATGAAAATGTATAGAATATTTGTCTTCGATTAAAGGATAAAATGAATGCATTAATAAAAAAATTTGATTTTTTTTCTCAAATCTTTCATTTTATGATAATTATTGTCATTAGGAAGTATAGGTTAAATGAATTTAAAATTATTACTAAATTGGAGAAGTTGCTAGATTTAACAAGGAAAACATTCGGGTATTAATTTAAGAAATTTAGATATCAAAAAAATTTATTTTCTATTAAGAAGAGATCACATTAATTAATATTTAATGAGATTGTAATTCAGACTCAAGTTTCAGGACAATGTAAAATACAATCATATTAATTTCAAGAACAATGTTAAAAGGGTTCACGTGAAAATGTATAACATTATTATATAACTTGCATTACTTAATTAGAAAACGAATTGATACAAGTTGCATTTATTATATAAAGAGGTTTCTTTCCGACAAAATAAATTTGCTAACCACATTGAAAGCTTAAATCGGAATGTTTTTATTTGTATACATTAGAATTATTGTAATATTTAAAAATGTTTTTTTTCTTCTCGCTTATGTAATTATTGATTAGAGTTATTTGAAGGTATTTGAGCAATACCTGATAATGATAAAGTTTGTGAATGTGTAATTCATTTTATTTAATAAGAAAACCTATAGAATATCTCTTTTAACTAAATTAGAATTTAATATGAATATTGCGTTACTAAAATTTGGACATTCGTTTCTAAAGAAACTTTATATCTTGTTTTTGTACAATGATTTTACTTTAATGTGGGCAGAATATGTGCTGTATAATGTAGGAAATATTTAAATTAAAAAGTTTTTAGACTTTACTCTAATATAAATTGAAATATTATAGACATCAAGAAAATTCTTAAATTTTTTTATCTTAATATTTTTTTTTGAAAATGAATAAATTTTATTCAAAGTTATCACTTTTATCTATAATGGAAGAATCTCAAAAATATATTTCTCGATTGCATGTTACACATAATCAAAAATGTTTTCTACTTTAGAGGATATTTTTCATGTTTAACTATATTCCCATTTTAAGAAAATGGAAACAATCTAACAATTATATCTACATTATAAAAAGTCATTGATGTTTTTAAAATACCTAGCTTTTTATTTTAAAAAATTTTTCTTGATATATGTCACAATAAATATTAATTATTCAGTTTCTCAAGTATCTACACTTAAAAAATAAAATAAATAATTCCTAGGTCTTTTTCTTTTTAAGATATTGTTGATTATTTGATTAAACTAAATATTTGTTTAATTTACAAGTTAAGTCTGTATCATTTACAAGGAAACAACTTCAATAAAATTTTAAAACTTGATTCTTCTAGCTATTTAAATCTACAGTAAAATATATAATTTATTAAAAATTAAATATTTTGAAAATTTTGAAAGCTAACATTTTTCCATATTTTCAGTCATACGTGTTAAAATATATATACCAACTAGTGATGTGTGCTCTTTAATGTTTTCATATAAGAAAAAATGTAACCGTTTTAATTAAAACTTGATTAATTTCAATGTATCCGACCCCCACCTTTCGAAAAATTCCCGATTCTATGCAAGAGAAGAGAGAAAAAAAATTACGCTGTCCAGTGAATTACCTATCCTTAATGAAACTTTCCCAGCTCTGTAGAATTGAAAGCAACATATTGATTTCCTAAACCAGGCTATTACATTTGCAGAATCCTTCGTGTTATTTAAGGAAATTAATGTTTCTTTTCTTTTTCATGGACTTGCCATTAGTAACTTTAAGAGACAAGCGTAGGTGTAAAATATTTCATTTGCTAAAAATTTTCAGAGCTGTTTTTAATGGAAACAAACAATGTATTCTAATATTGTAAGAAGAAAACGGGTGAAATAAGATTAAATTAAGAGCTAATTATGTGATACTTTTAGAATTATAAGGATTTTTAATTTTAGGAACTTTCAAATGTTACGCAGAGGTTAAAGCTGTTTCTGTTTTTGTTATGTGTTTGGAAATTTAAATGAAACGATATTGATGTAAATTGTATTCTAAATGAACACATAATATCTCATTTGCTAAATTCATTAACAAACGCGTTAATCATTCATATTACAATTGAATACATTAACTGATAATTATATTATTATACTGACTTAAGCTCTTACAGATAATTTAAATTCGTTTAGCCATCGCCGGAGCGAGCTTCGAGTGTCCAAGTCTCATTAATTAACAACAACGACAAAAAATATTACTTACAATTACAGACTATCTGAGAAGTTTCTGCTTCATATCTCCCATTTGTTTCTAAACATTATAAAACAAAAGTCATGAATAAAATTAATTTCTTGGGAATATTCAAATTTAATATTCTAATATTTTTGCTAAAATACTCGTCTACTTAAAGAAATTTATTTTCGACAATGCATGATGGAATTTACAGTAACATATGTAGTAGGAAACCAAGTGGATTGAAGTGAATGATTGAAGTAATTTGGATTGAAGTGAGGCATCTTCACTTCAATCCAAATTAAGGCATCGTAATTTAGAAAAAGAAATCAAGCAGAAGACCTCAAGATACAGCCTGCTATTCCCAGAAGAATCTTTTCGCACATAGGACACTGCGACCATGACTCATTTTACGTGTCCCAGGTGCTATTAGCATACATGACGGATCTTCTATTACTTCGGGAAACAAATTTACTATTTTTGGATTATAAGAACAATGATTTTCCCCATCCACAAGCTATCTTATTTTTACTTTTTTCCATGCAAACTAAAATTGCATTTTCTTAATTTTTTTCAATTATAGGATATATTACCTTGATCTATGCATAAATAAATTTAAACCCACATTATTAAAACATTAAACTGATTTCGAAAAATACAATGTCAAATTATGTAGTAAATAGTTGCCGTTAACTGCAAAGTATGTAAATAAAAAGTATTTCCTCATTTCTATTATAATAGAAGTTATTATGAAATTTATTCAAGCATAAATATTAATATTTAACTTTAAATATTAAATGTTTAACTTACAACTTACAGTATATATTATTTATTGATTCAGAATAAAATAATTTAATGTTTTCAAGTTAACTATAATTAATTTCAAAACATTAAATATTAATAAATAATATAAACTATAACATAATAATATAGCTCTTTAACCTATTATTAATAATTTTGATTGTACTTAAAATCCAGGAAATTTACCATTGATTATATTTTTTAAATATTTAAATGTTTAAGTTGTATTCTTGTAAATTCTACTAAATAAATGATTTTAATTTATTTCTTAATACGATTTCATTACATTTCATTTTTCATAATAAAAGTATTGTAAGCAAATAAAAAGTATTGCAATTAATAAAGAATAATTTTCAAATAATGTTATAATTAGTATGTTTCAAACTTTTGTCATTCATTTTGTTTTAGTATTTTATTTTCAGAGATATTTAATATTAAATAAAATTTAAAAAACAATAATTTAAATCATATGAATGAAACTATTTAGTTGAAAATGTCATGATCTATCAAAATTAGTAATTTGATTTATCTTAAATAATATAAATCATGTATTTAAAAATAATTTTTTTTTACAATTTCTTTCTTTATTATTTTTATGTGAAACGATTTCCTTCTAAATGCATTTTAATGAATAATGTCAACAAAATATTTTCCAGATTTCTGATTTAATTATTACTCTTTAATGATTTAAATAAATTTACTGATTTAATGATTACTTACAGATTCAATAAAAAATATCCATTATAAATTACACACAATAATAAAAAAATTACAATTAAAAAAAAATTCTATTAAAATTTGAAATCAAAAATGCAAAATATTGAAAGAAATCCTAAGCATTATTCAAATTTCTTCAATATATTTTTTTAAAACTACAATTTTTAAGTAATTTTGTTTTTATCATTTAATTATTGTTGCATAAATCCAAAGTTCTATAAAAACTATATGCGTATAAAATTGATACATATTTCTTAATTCTCATACTTCAAATCTCTATTTCGACAAATTAAATTATAACTTACTTCTATTTACTTCATACATTCCTTTCATTTGAAATTCTTTTGAATATCTTCCATTTATATATTTTCGTCTTATAATTTATGTAGTTTTGGATAAATAACTGTAACTGCAATCTGTGTATTTCTCTTTTCCTTTCAAATGTGCAGCTTAGCGTACATCGAAATATCATTTTTCAGAGTTTATTTTATATAACGTTGACTTTTTATTTTCTAAAGATACCTTACAAAGCATAAAAAAATCTTCAATTAAATAGGGACATGAAAATGCATTTTATTTCTTTAATTCCTTTTCAATGAAAAATGAACTGTATCTCTTTTCTGACACATTCAAAATTAATCAGGAAGAAATCAAATCATTAATTCCTAACCTTCTGAAAATCTAGACATATGACATATCTCCAATAGCCTAATTCATAAAAGTAGCATGTAAGGATAATAGGCAAATCATATTTGTCACTCCATTTTTTTCG
Source organism: Latrodectus hesperus (assembly GCA_037975125.1). Classification (NCBI taxonomy): domain Eukaryota; kingdom Metazoa; phylum Arthropoda; class Arachnida; order Araneae; family Theridiidae; genus Latrodectus; species Latrodectus hesperus. Next base: position 89,419,692 of record CM075856.1, read on the forward strand.
CAAAATGGGAGCAAGTTACCACATCCCAGTGACTCGTAGCATACGCTATAGATTTCATATTCATCTATCTGTAAGTGACGTTAACTTGCTTTCGAGATGAGAACTGCTCGTTCTGACATTCAAGATTAGTGGAGCGCAAAATTTAATTCTACGCTTAGTTGCGCCCAAATTTTTCACATCAAATCGTTGAGTTCGCACAAAGAGATAAGCCTAAAAAGAATGCAATTTATTCCAATACTTCGAAATCGCGCCGACACCTCTTTACAAAATTACATATTCGTAGACACCTATACTTGCAACAGTACAAGAGAAAGCAATCTGAGTTCTAAGTCGATCTAAATCTGCTGATAAAGATGTTAAATTCCAAATGTTAAATTGCTATCTTTTGATAAATGACGTTAAGTCTTGATTGTATTAAAAATTCAAGACACTGCAGAGAAGTTTTATGCAAAAGAATAAATTATTTGCCTTCGTTGATTTCGTTTCTTATTAATTCCCAGATTAATGTTTTCCAGTTGTCATATTGTCATTAATATTCTCATAAACAACTAACTTAGGTTATTAATGAAAAGAAGATTATATCTTCCTTAACATTGATAATTTTATATTTTATGAGAACTGAATTATAAAATAAGGCGAAATTTTACCAAGCAATTTAAAACTTGTGAATAAGCTTTGAAATTATTAATTGTAAATTTATTATTTAAATATTTTTTATAAATATTTGTTTATAATTATGATCATTTTAGAATTTTTTAGCATGATATCTTAGCTATCTAAGAATATATACCTGTTGAAACTGAATAAGTTGTAATAATATTTAATACAATTATGTGTAAATAATAATTTATATTCCTAATTTATAAATAATTTCCTTCACACTTTAAGGGAAATTAGGCTTCATATAATAATTTAAAGTCATTTATCGTAAATATTTCAATATTATTCTATCAAGTACATGATAATAAATATATAAACGTTTAGGAAATAAATTATTTTTTAATGATAATAAATAAATTTAAAAAGTTTTTATAAATACCAATATTTAAGTTGGTTTTCATTTGAAGATTACAAAAATAAGAAATATTGATGGAAAGAATTAATATAAAGCCCCGCATGCAATTTAACTGTGTAAAAGCAAAGAAAGAAATTTTGTCAATTAGTTTTCTAAACATATTTGTTAATAAATTAAATATTTGCTTTGTTTCATAATTATTGTGTAAAGCTACGTACATGAACGTGTAGGCCAGTAAATGTTATATGAGTAACTTACAAATTGGTGTGTATGTAATGATATATAAATTTTCAAACATATTTTTATTAATTGAAATTAAAATAATATTAAATAAAATAAAATGAAATGTTTTATTCCAATATAATCAGAGCAGAAATTTGAAAATTTAGTAAGTAATTTTGAAAATTAAAATTTAAAAAAATGTATGTTATTAAACATTTAATGTCTAAAAATACAAATAATTTAATAATTAATGCTAGTGTTATTGTAAATAGTAAGTTCACATTCTTAATACATATATACATCAATAACATTACAAAAAATTTTATTATTCTTAAGAATATTTATTTGTGTAAATGTTTAGTCATTGCAGATTTTTTCGAAATCAAACCAATATTCTATAAATTATTATTATTTTAACAGCAGATAAAAACATACTGCATAGGAACTTTTCTTTCAAATAAAGACATTAAGAATATATATATATATATATATATATATATATATATATATATATATATATATATATATATATATATATATATATATATATATATATATATATATATATATATATATATATATATATATATATATATATGAGAAAAATGCATCTGTTTCATCTTAATTATACGCTTTCTCTTAATTGGACGTATTCAATATTCCTATTTTCAAATTAAGAATAAAAATGTACTATTCACCTGTGGATAAATGATATTTGGTTAATATAACTATACAAAACACTTAAAAACAGACATTTTGGTATACTTCATGTTTTCATGTGATATGTTTAATAAAATTAAGTTTTATATCTACCATAGAAATAAGACATTTGATTCCTTATATGTAATTTTAATAAAAATAATTTGATTTCCAAATATTTTCAAATTTTTCGAATTGAGAATCAAAATTGAAAGAAACTAAATTTAATTAGATAATGATTTTAATTCATTATTAAAAATGAATTTATTAATTTCGCATATAATTCTATTTTAATCGATTCTAGAAATGTAAACAGAAGTATTGTAAAATAATACCTATAATTTATTATTGACAGTGATTTCTTAAATTATGATTTTTGAGTAACAAAGGTAATATGCGTTTCAGTTATCTACCCTTAAATTTTTGTGATTCCTATACATCGATGTAGATCTGGAATGGAAAAGTTTTTTCTCTTTTGAGCTATATATTTATTTAAGCTATTTTTTACTGCGAAGCATAAAACTTTCAAAATGTGAGAGTTCTTGTGATGAATGGTGTTATTTGTCGTTTGAAATTTAGTCAAGTTTGAAGTTTAACCGTCCTTGACAGACAAGGGTATGCACTTTAAGGAACGACCTAAGCCGATTTTATTGTTGTAATGTCCTTTGGGTATATTATTGGAAACGAATTGCCAATACTTTGGAAACAGTAGTACTATTTCAGGCAAGTTTTTCTTACAATTTTCAGTTGCAATATAAATGTCAAAGAAGAAATCATTTTAAAACTTCAAGACTCACAAAAACAAACAATTTGAAAAAAATAATTGTGTATGTTAAGTTTTTTTATGTACAACAATTATATTTATGTAATTTTTTAATTTTTATAGTTTTTAACCTATATAGAAAATAATATCTGAGCTGAAAATTTAATAAAAAATTACTTTTAAATATTTGTTCATTTCCGAATTTAACTGAAGATTCCTATTTTGTTAAATGCAGTTCTTCCGGTTACAGTAATTAAAAATGTTTTTGCCAAAATATGTGATAAAAAATTCTACTAAATATTTATAAAATAATTACAAAAGTAATTTTTAATTGTTTCATATTTAAATGTTAATCTAGTTCATAGGTTAGGGCATTTTAGTACAAATTAGATTCATTTACTATTATTATTTTAGTATAATAGTAGTAATTATAGTATAATAATAGTAATTAATCACTATATAATTTTGGTACAAATTAGAATCATTTACTATTTCTCAGTCTTCAATCAAATTCTTAATTAGATCATGTTGTTTATAAAACTTTTAACACCAAAAAAGACTGCTTTTACCATCATTAAAATCATATAAAAGAAAGAAGAGATTAGGTTATGAAATTAATCAACATTTTAGAAAATATGGAAAATCAGTTTGAACAACTGACATCTGAAGTACTACATAGATTAAATAAAATGTAAAAATGATATCTCATTCAGAAACCACTTTGTATAGTCGGTTTCATTTCAGAATATTGCGTTATTCCTCTAACAATTGTTAGAGGAATAAGAAAAAATAAGAGAAATAAGAGCTTAAGAAGAAAAATAAGAGCTTAAGAAGAAAAATGCTTACCACTAGGCTTGGGAACTTGTTGAAGGCAAATTGTAGCTCATTACAATATAGATTATCATAATGTTATGCTATCAATCGCATTGGTCAAAATTAAAGTAGTGCCAAGTGATATTGGTATAAATGTGTTGCTGATAGTCATTCTGAATGGCTGTCTTTATCTCAGTGATTTGTATGATTATATATCATAAGCCATTGACTACACTACACATACAATGTAAGTTAGGATTGATGGTAATTTAAACGGTGACTCGTAGATTTCTGGCATTTTATGGCGAGTGTGACGTAACATCGAGTCCAACTTTCAACAAGATACTACAAATGCACATATTTACCGTCTTTGTTTTACCTTTCTTGATACAGAGTAAGAAATTTTAAACTTTCTTGATAATCTGTATAAGAAAGGTAGACTATTTGACTATTGTTTTGGTTTGTGGGGCTTAAGGCCTCTAACTAACTGAAAGCATCTGGTCATGGCATGCTAAGACATTGATTGGCACACCTCTCCAGCTATTAAAGTTGATGAAATGTGGTATAGAGATTTAAAGCAGGGTGTGATAATTTACTCTTTTCTATATGCTACAGTCCAACTTAATGTCTGAGCATGCGAAGGTCATTTTTGCTACTAGAGGGAAAATTGTTTTTTTCAATTTTCGATTCCATTAAATCCCCAAATTAATTGTAACTTTGATTATTTTTTTCTATTAAAAATACACTGCATCAAAACAAAAAATATTTTTTATTTACTGTTCTTGATGTATTTACAATTATGATAACCAGCAATATATAACAATTGGTCATGTTACTTACAAATTATTTTTAATTTTTATTAAACATTTTTTTGTAAATTGAATTTTAAAAGAATGTTTGATTATTCAAACTCTGTGTATAAAGTGGATAGTGAAAAGCTTTGTTTCACATGACACATTAGTTTTTAATAAAAAATTTAAATTTAATGTAGACTTATATCAATAATTTTAAAATTGTCATAATTTAAGATGATTTATAGTATAATAACTGCCCCATGATTTCTACTATTTTAAAAGTTAGAACCTTTTTCACAAATTTTAACAACTTCAACTCAAATATATATTTTTTGCAAATATCATAAAAAACCAAAAGCAGTTTATCTACATTGTGGATAATCCATTGTATAGCAATTTTATTTGCTTAACATAACAAAGAAAATTTGAATTTAATTCGTTTATTTATTTTATCATCATTTATTTTATCGTCATTTTTTAAAGTTTTAGTGTATTACCCAAACTAGTATGTATACTTTAATGCGTTAATTTACGGTAAATCCAAGAAAAATAAATGCAAATTTTGCTATGCAAGTTTTAAAAATTCCTATTATAGAATATGTAAGTTATATTATGAAGATTATATATATAATTTAATCGTCTCCTCAATGATTTTTTTAAACATAGTAAAAGTGTGTGTAGAACTGTCTGTTTGGAAATGGAAAAATCTTAAGAAAGAGTTAATGATGATGATATATCCTTTTTTTCCTTTTTTAACATTACATTCATAATCAATAAACATTATTCATTGCTTAAATCTGACTGTTTTACTGCCTACCATTGTATACACCTCATTATCATCCCCAGAATACAATGCAATGGAATGAAAGGAGTCCGCTTTTTCTGATGCTTTTTTCCTTACAGAAGCAAAGAAAAATTGCACCTTCATTTTATTCAATGAAATGAAGTTAAATTATCCAAATTTAATTTAGAAGAAAATGAATTCTCGCCTGTTATTGGTCCAATCAGTAACTTCCATCCAGGTCACGTGGTAGGTTGAGTATCATTTATTTTCATTTTCATTATTAATGATCATCTGAAGTTTTCGAGTGGGAATATTTTTTTCTTCAATTGAATGGGTATCGAATGGTTTTTAATGACGAAAGAATTCCAAGTTTTCCTCTGTAAATTTTCTTCTTTTACTTATCTACAACAATTTGTCCAGATTTCTTTCTTCTAAAGAACAATTTTGCTGAACAAGAATATAAATCAATACGTATTCATGCTTTCAAAATTATAATTCAAAATATTTCTGCTAACGGGAACATATTTCACGTGCTGATGGATATTTTGGAGATATTGACACTTATTCATTTTTTAAATCATCTATATTCTTTTGAAAATATTTCTTTAGAAATATATTAATGAATAAGAAAAAATATTGTAATTCAAACCTTGTAATTACATGTAAAATCAAGAAAAAAAATGAGTTTACATCCTGAATATTTCAAAGCACATTTGACAATTTTGTTTTTAGATTATTTTAATAGAAAACTTTAAAAGACCTTACCTAGAAATTACATTGAATTATAATGAAATTTAATCTATTTTACAAATCAATTAGAATTCAAATAAACTTTGAGAATGACCTTCTTCTTGAAAGTGAATTTGATATAACTTACTTCAAATTTTTAATCAAATTCATATTTCCAATACTGATATGAATTATTTCCAGTGATGATTAAAAGTAAATTTGTGGAAACATTTTAAGCTCTTTCTACTTATTCTAGTTTTTATTTTGAATATTAAAGCTCACCATACATTTTAATATATTCCATATTCAATTAACTATATAATGTATCGTTATATATTATACCTGATATCTGTTTGAAATAATTTGATTATTTTTTACAGTTTAAAAAATAAATTTTGGCATTCATCCTCCAATTTCTAATTATATTATTGTAGGTTTTAAGAATATAAATTTAAAATTATTTAAAAAATTTCTTTCATGAAACAAAATAATTTATACTACTTCATTTGTATAAAATAGTCAAGGGAACAATAAGATCACTTTTGCTTAGGTGACATCTTTCATTTTATAATTTTCAAAGTTTCTTTTTAATGCCTTAAATATTTTTTGGAAAGGTAATACATAACTCTTATTTCCAAATCAAATTGAAATAAAAAGAAATTTAAATCATAGTGATCAAAATTCAATAGTTATGTTGTCAGAAATTTAAAAACGCAAACTTCATTTTAATTTAAATATATTTCTACGAAATTTTAAAATATATTGAAAATACTACTATGTGAAAGAATTTTCAAAAATATTGGATTCATTTGACGATATTTTCATGCGTAAGATTACTTTATTTCGTCTGTACATTGTATTTGTTTAAAATTTCTTCTTAACGCACATTGATACTTCTTAGTTAAAAATTAAATCAAATTTTATTCCAAAATGAAAGTAAAATAAAAAACAATTTCATGAATTGCGTAGATTTCAATAAATATATATTATTGTTGTCAACCTATTTTAAAATTGTAAAGTTAAAATAATTTCATGAAATACAAAAAATATATGTATTGAAAGTTTTATTCTTTTTCCATAAAATAGTGTATGTTTCCCATTTTGGAGCTGATAAAAGATATAAAATTATTCCCATACATTTTTTGGTAATTAAAATTAAACATTTTTCCTTAACAACTATCAATGCCTCTAGAAAAAGAAGATATTTTATTTTATTCACTAGTCGAAGTAAAAAAAATAATCTAACAATATTGAGCAAATCATATAAATATATTTTCTTTTCGAAAATAATTTTTTCATTGATTTATTCCTAAAAATAATTAGATTGAAAAAATATAAAAAATATGTTATGTGAAATTAAAACTGAATTCATAAAAAGCTGTTATATTGTACAATTTTGCAATTTATTTTCGAATCTAATAATTCCACAAATAAATGTTATTAAACATCAAATTGTAATTGATTTTATGAATGCGTTCAACGACAACTTAATAATAGAAATATTAATATGAAATAGATTATTATTAAAACTTTTTAATTTTTTATGTTATTACTTATTTTAATATGTTGACTGTAGTTTTCATGAGAATGGCTTATTTAAATTTCATGCTTCATTTCTTCTAGGAAAAGAATAGGAAATATTCCTTTCTTTTGAAACGTAGTGTTGCATAAATAATATTTTAGTTATTTCAATACATTGTCATCCAAATTAAAATTTTTAAATAATGTATCTCGAATCTTTGATTTTTTTACAATTGAAAAAAGAATACATTCAAATAATTTTATATTTTAAATCAATGTTGTGGTAATTCTGTTGAAATGACATGGTAAACTTAGAACAAATTGAAACACTCTTTGCACAAAATTAAAATCAAAATTCAATTTTTTGAAACAACTTTATTCATTTAGTGGTTGGGAAATAAATGTGATTTAAATTTAATTTAGCATCAAATACTTCAGCATAAAATGAAAAAAGTATTTTTTTTCCTTAGTTTTGCAGATAGTCTAGTTTGCATTCTAGAAACTCTTAATTAAAATTTTATTCATTTTTTATACGTTTCTGATTCAAGCTCTAGCAAATAAATTATTCCTTGAATAATGAAATTTATTTTAGAGTTATATTAATCTTTTGTAATGAAGATTTGCTTTATTAATTACTTCTGTATACGTGTTAAATATTTATCTCAACGTTAAAAGCTACCATTGAAATGAGTAATAAAATATCTTAGAATTATATATGTACATTCATTTGAAAGAAATCACAAGTTTATTGTTATCCGATTAAGTTAAAGAGTTGTATTTAAAATATACATTCAATCGCAAACCAAAAGAATACAGCATTTAGTCGAATATTTTAATTGATGTATTTGACTTATTTGTAATCTCAGAATTCTTTTTCATTTTTCAAATTTACAAATAAGTAATTTTTAATTTTATATCATTTTCATTAATATAAATATGATATTTTCTACAACGTAATAGAATGAGAAATAATAATATATCAAATGCAATGATACAAAATGGAAATTCATTCATTATTTTAATTAAATTTAACTACTGTGAAATGCAATTTAGGAATAGGGTAAAAATTTCTTTATATCTTATCCAAAATATTTTTGATTTTTCTGAAAATCTCAAAATTACGAACCATTTACAGTATTTTATTGTCTGAGCCAAACCATACAATGAAAACGTAGCATCGTCTTTATATGTTTCTTGTAGTTTTGGTTTATTTGTTTCTTATGGGGATAACATGAGGACCAGTTAAACTATCCATAGTTTGATTTGAATTCCAAACTGCTACAAACATCAAAGGATGAGTAAAAATCGAACTCACGAACTATGAAGCTGAAGATCAAAACACCAACCATTCGTTTGTCCTCTCCAGATTTTTTCCTGCTGGGCAATATGTAAAAAAATACATTATTTTTCAGCATATTTACTTTATACTTTCTGGAAATGAGTGCTTCATAAGTTCCATCTGAAATCTAACCATATGCACTGTACTCACTACTAGATATTACATAAAAAAAGTTTAGAAATAACATCATGAATGAACCCCTTCTTAGACATCATATTTTATGGTTTTGATGAGTTATCAGTTTCATTCAATAAAATAAAATGCAAAACACCTGAAATATGGTAAGGTCTTGCAAGAAAACATATGATTGCAAATCTACTCATATGCAGCTGAGTAGACTGCCGATTCATCTGCTCTACAGCTCAATGGTTCGTTAATTTGAATCCTATCTCAGGCTTGGATAATTGTGGTTATTGTGAATACACTTTAAACTGAACGTCTGAGTCGAATTATCTTCGTGTACAAAATAATGACCGTTGACAGATCATACCTACGTATATACAAGCTATATAGTGAAGGTAACTTTTTCTGGGTGCCAAGGCTTTCTGTTGTTATTTATGACACTTGGTCAAGTCAAGCTTGCTAGCCAAGGGCTATGAGAAATTATGTCAGAAGGATGGTTCTTTCGTTTAACCAGAGCACCACGAAGGTGAAAGTACGTTTTTTTGTTCTTATACTCTTCTGATAGATGACATCACCAGATGACCCACTCCCTCAATTTTGAATTTGATCTGGAGAGGGGGATTTTTTCCAGCCATTACACCCATGATAACTGCTAAATGATCGACCACAGTACTTTCGATTCCGCAGATTTAACGAACAGGTATAGCGCATGTACTCGGTTCCAAGGTTTACTAAATGCTTACATTAATGTGAGAAAGTGTGAGACATAAATTAAGTAAATTAAATGGTAGTATTCTTTTTGTCCAATTTTAATGAGATTGTAAATTCAAGTTTTTATTTGATAATTATTTTGCATATTTATGGACAGTTAAAATGCTGTATTTTAGTTGTATTTTACTGCTGCTTTTATTTCACTTTTTGCATATGTTGACCGATTCAGTTTGAATATTTACATAACGTAAATTCCGAATTATTGCACCACTATAAGTGTTACTTACCAATATAAATTGTGGCCGCATATAACACTTTCTGCATCAAGATGGTTGTTGAGTGAATATGAAAGTGATTTTTAGATTAATAACTTATGGGCTCAAATTTAATCTTGAAAATGAAAAATTAAAAACATTTTTACATTATAATTTCATTTGACATAAATTTCTTGAATAATTTTTTACTATAAAATGAGCAATAAATAAAATATGATGTAAGACATATGACATGTTGAATTCATTCCAAAGTTAAGCATTCCGTTGCCAATAATCTTCGTTTGGCTTGAAATTCCGTGTATAGAAAGCGTCATTTAAAAAATAACAATTTAAAATTTCAATATTACTTATCAGAACATTTTATATATGCTATATTATTTAAGTACTTATTACTGAATAATAGTGCCTAAAGTTAAATTTGCATCTATAGGAAAAAGTTTGCAAAGTAATTTCATTTTTTAAAAGTATATTAGCTTATCTTTTTTAATGCATGCAGTATTGTTTTGGAATATATTATACAAAATTAGCAAGTCTTAAATATGATATGAAGACAAAATTAACTGAATATACATGTATATTCTTGTTTGAGTAACATACAAATATGCTCTTAAAAACTAATAATTTACAAGTGAAATATTTTTATAATTATTCAATTTATAAATGCATCGCAATTAAAATAGCTATTTTACTTAATGAATATTTCTATGAATTTTAAAAAATCCATTTAGCCTTCCAATATATTATTCATATTTCAACAATGAAACAAATGTGTGAAAACATCATGCGATATTTGGTAGTTCTTGAATATTTCATGTGATAAATAAAACATCTGTTGAAAACTTCATTGACAAAAAACAAAAAAAATGCGTACAAAACAGTAATGCAAATTGGCAAATAGCTAACGAATAATTTATATATGCTTAATGTTTTGAATGTTTGATTCATGTTAAGAAAAAAGTTGCTTATTCATCTAATGTTACTTTTGTGCACACTTAACACTATTTTTTTTTAATTTTTCGCAGCTTCTTTTTTAACTGAGGAAACACAGCTACTAAGTATTTTATGTAGATTTAACTTTTTTGTATACCAAATACTTAAGTATTACTTATCATCTTCAGGCAAAACGCTTAGGGTACTCAAAGAAAGAGGCAATTAAGTTGCCATGGTGATTTATGTGGCTCTACTACACAAAACAGTACAAAACACATCTAAAATTCCTTCTTTATAAAAAAGAAAGAAAAGGAAAGATTGGAAATAAGTTTCATGTGATTCGGTGCTGTATGAATTACTTACGAAAACAATAAACGAATTTCATTTCTGTTTGTCACTTGAAATAAAAATAAAAGAGACGCAAAGAAATATAGTTTTTTCCACTTCAATTGATTCATTGAAGAAGAGATTTTGAGAAATTGTAATATTATTAAATGTATATATAAATAGTAATTGGATAAAAATATATTTTTCATTCATTCTTTTCGAATTTTCTTTGCTTGAAGAGTTTAAAGGCAGTTTTTGTTATTAAAATAAATATATTCATAATTGAAACAGATTTATTGAAGTTTTCTTTTCTTCATTTCAGATATTCCCTACAAAAGACGACCAAATATTCAAGAAAGTAAGTACATTTTTAATTTAATATTTTAAAGCCATTTAAATCTATGTGTTAGATATCTTGAGTTGTTTAAAATATGAAAATTCAGTAAACAGGGCAAAATATATAAAATAAAATGTATAATTGGCATGTTATTAAGACACAAGAAGAGTAATATAATATTGTTTTACGAAATGGACTTGAGAGTTCTATTTTCTAAAATAAATAAGGAAATATGTATCTCATTAAAATGTTACATTAACGCAGAAATAAATATCTCTAATATATCTTAGTTTAGTATATATTTCAAATTTAGTAAAATATATCTTTATTGATTATGAACTGGATAAAATTGTATTTCTATTTTTCTATTCCTAACGAAAATTATTTTAAATCTAGAATATCATGTTTCTTAATAGATTTGCTGTATTACAATTTTTTTATAAATACATGTATCCGTCAATTAATAAACACAGGAGAATGTTTATTATTTTTTCATCAAATTTTATGTTCATAATTTTTATATCGTACTATTTTCATGAAAGCAATAATGCTTGTAGAATTCAAATCAGGTCTAGGAACAGGAAAGCATGCTGGTGCTCACATATTTTGATTGCAGTGTGATAATTCATGTTCGGTGTATAGAACATTTTATCTTATAGAACACGAGAAATAGCAAAATTGTTCAATTAACGCAGAGGAGCAAAATATGTAGAATTATTGAAGACATCGAGCACGAATGTCTTTATATAATAATCCTGAAGTAGAATGCTTACATAGAATGAATAGAATTGACAGACAAGTATTAGAGCATTAAATTTGAAAAACATTCAGCAAAGTATTTACATTAGGAATTTTTATTAGAACAGTTAAAAATGAACTGCAGAGGATGACACTGAAAATATTGCTAAAATTAGTATACATATGCATTTCCTCTTGGAACTAGATTGATTTTGTATGGGACAAAAGCAATCAATATTTGTCAAAACTTCTGTAAATGGTTTGGTTTCCAAATATTTTTAAATATAAGGTCTTCAGTCAACCCATCTTGTGAAAAGCGTTTATTCAAAACACATATACTTGCTAAAAAAATTCTACTATTGTTCGCAGTGAAAATATTGCGATGATTATAAAAGTCATAATGTGTTCAACGTCTTTTAACAGCTTGGCTTAGGTGGAAATATCTTAGGTTATTAAATGCTAATTTCAGTTTGCATTTACGCTACGGGCCATTAAAATTGCTACACCAGGAAAGCGGCACACCACACACGTGAAATCTGCATGACAGGTAGAACTTGCTGTCATATGCAAATGATGAGATTTTCAACACATTCATACAAAGCAGGCGACAGTAGCGACATCTACAATGCGTATAAAAACCAGAGGTTTGACAGCAGTTTTCTCATACTCAATTTCCGTTTCAATGTTGTTTTCAGCAAAGAAAGTTGTTGTAATGCCTCGTGTAAGAAGAAGAAATGCCTATCAGCACGTGTCTGACTTTGATCGAGGAAGGATTATAGCCTACCGGGATTGCGGTTTATCGTACCGCAATATTGCTGCTGGCGTCGGTCGAGACTCCATGACTGTTAGCAGAATATGGAATCGATGGGTTCAAGACAATCATACGGAACGTCATGCAGGATCTCAGCGACCCCCAATCACTAACAGCAGAGAAGACAGACATCTTATCCGCATGGTCACAAGGGATCGTGCAGCCACGTCACGAACCCTGAGTCGAGAAATGGAGTCATTTGCAAGGCATCAAGTTTCTGCTCGAACAGTTCGACGATCGTTTGCAGCAGCATGGATTGTCTGCACAGCGACCATGGCTTCAGCAACCATTGACGCTGCGTCATAGGCAGGAGCGCCTTCAATGGTGTGATCAGCGACGAACCTGGACGCGGGAATGGCATCACGTCATCTTTACAGATGAATCTCGGTTCTGTATACAGGACCATGATGGCCGCATCCGTGTTTGGAGGCATCGTGGAGAACGCGCACTGCCAGCTTGCATTGGACATCACCATACTGGCCCATCTGCTGGAGTGATGGTATGGGGTGCCATTGGATACACGTCTCGATCACCTCTTTCGCATTACCGGCACTTTGAACAGCAAAAGTTACATTTCCGATGTGTTAAGGCCCGTGACTCTACCCTATCTTCGAGGCCTCCCTAATGATTTGTTTCATCAGGATAATGCACGACCGCATGTTGCCCGTACTTGTTCTGAACTTCCTTGATACAGAACAGGTTCGACTGTTACCCTGGCCAGCACGTTCTCCTGATCTGTCACCAATTGAAAACGTGTGGTCAATGGTTGCCAAGCGATTGGCACGCCATCACTCACCATCCACTACTGTCGATGAACTGTGGCATAGTGTTGAAGCTGCATGGACTGAGATCCCCGTACATGCCATACAATCTCTGTTTGACTCCATGCCTAGACGGATAAATGCTGTTATTGCAGCCAGAGGTGGCTGCTCTGGGTACTGATTTCTCAAGATCTATACATCCTAATTTCTTGTAAATCTAATCACTTGTTCTTTCCACTATAATGTATGTGCCCAATAAATATCGTTCTGTTATTTGCATTCCTTCTTGTTGTAGCAATTTTAATGGCCAGTAGTGTATATTAATTCAACGATGTTGACAGTAGTTATTCGGATGCAGCAAAATTCTTGGTGTAGGTTGTGGTCATTATCTGGTTAATTACTGTAATTTTTCATAGAAAATAATATATTCAAATCCAAAAACATTAAGCATTTAACAATTTCAATGATTTAAATAACATGTGTACTATGCAAAAGTTGAAGGTTGCCATAAATAGAAGGTTGGCGAAAATATCTTATATAATAATTTCAGATAATTGTATTTAGTGAAATATGGTCTGTAACTCATGATAAACAACTTAAGAAACTATTGACATAGACATGCATCAAGTGATTTTAAGAGGTTTTTGTTATTAGAGAGAATGTCAAGTATATTTTTCTGATATATCCCATAATTCTTGACGGTGAGTCATAGAGATATCTTTAATAATACATAGCATACAATGTGTAATATTTGGTGGATACTTCCTTGGTTGACAAAAAGCAGATACTTTCATTTCTCTTTGTTACATGGTATGCAATCGCTCATTTTTGGCTTGATATCTAAGTGTAATTATATCTGTGTAAGATTTGCAAATGAGATGAATTAATGGTAAGGTTTGATTGGGATTGTTAATTGCTCCTTTAATTTGATTACTGTTCTCCAGATTTACATTTTCTTTGTGTTTTGGATATGTTCTTGAGCAAATTTAATTATTGTAGGTTATACTGAAAAGTAAAGATATTTGTGTAGAAATAGATCTTAGGATGTAAATCATCAACTAGATAAAATAATTTTTTATTAATTCAGTGATTAATGCTTGAGGTTTTTGTAATAAAAATCTAAGAAATTGGATTGTTCGCATTGCTATCTGGGATTCATTTAGTATTGTTCAAGTATTTCATAATTTATTTGATTTTTCCTGGTTTGGGAATTATAATTTATTATTAAATGCCTCAACTTTCTCTTTGTTTATTAATTCCGATTTCTATTCTGATTTAAATTGCTTATTATATTTCAGAAAGATATATATAATTATGATATGATATTTTTTCTCCATGATGAAAAATGACTTATTTTTATCACAATGTTTATCACTTATTAATAAACCATATGTGACTGATTGACATAAGTGCTTGTCCTTAATGTACACTTCATCTGAAAAAACAAAATGTTTAATATTTATTACAATGAAATCAAGCATCAAAATTATTTCTCAAACACATGATTAGAATAACAATATGCATCCAAATTGATTAAAACTGACATTACTATTTGTTTAATATTGTTTTAAATCACTTTGTTTATTTTATTTTTAGAATTTTTCTCTGAACATAGAGTAATTATTTTTACCTATATATTCTAAATTTATTTCATTAACTTCATTGACGCTCAGCTTAAAATTTTGAATCAAACTGTGGGTATGGTATTTAATATTTTCAATTTTAACACTTTCAAATAAGTTGTCTGTATGAGTAAAATATGATAAAAAAATTGTTTTTTATTAAAGTTCAACTCATTAACTTATATTTAATAAAATGAATAATATATTATATTATTTCTTAGTACTATAAAACATTGAAATATATTCCTTTACTCTTAACAATGTTTCTAGTAAAATAAGCTTACAAAATGCAATTGCATTTGGTTTACCTAAAGTTATTTCTCTACTTACTTAGGTAGAATACATTATTCTCAGAAAAGTATTATCCACTTTCTTGAAATTAAATTCTCTACTAAATGCATTTGCACCTGGAACAAAAGTAGAACTTTTATTTACACCTGCATTTCGTGAAGGAGTAATTTCCCAAAGAATACCAATTTCTCTTCGTTACCTAATGCGAGCTTGTTTTGTGTACTATCATATTTTTCCATTAAAAGCGCTTACTTATCTTTTTCGTATGGCACATTAGGCAAACAATTACACAAAGTTTTACCTTTTCTAATTGAGAAGATTTCTAGGTAAGGAAACTGTTTCTTAATACATGCATATAATGTAAATTTAGTGTACTTCTAACAACAATGCAGTACTGTTCTTTCCGTTGAAAAGAATTAGAATTGGAATTTCAACTTTGATAAAGCTACTACAGCACCTAACATAGGAAAAAATAACATACAGGTAAACAGTGTCTAGTAATTAAGCTATTGATTATATCCCTGTATTTTATAACTTCTCATAAAATAACTATAAATATGCCCATGACTTAAATTTAAATATTAAATTTTAACTATGTACTTAAAATTAAGTACGTGAATATAAAACATTTTAGAAAATACAACATTTAAATGCAATAATTTTAAATAAAGTTAGCGAGAAAATCATTTTAGTTTGCACAAATAGTATTGTGAAAACAGAAATAATTTGCCTATCAATCCAACATATTTTTATCAAAAAGTTGAATAAGGCATTTAGTTCAGTTTTCAGAACAATTTAATTGTATTGAAAATGTAAAGAAAGTATGTTTACATGACTATATATATTAAATGAGCTAAAATTATTTATGATTTAATTAATAGCAAACATATTTTTATTTAATGAAGTAAAGGGAAATGAATGGATAAGGTTATTCCTAAAATTGATTGAATAAGCAAGATATATTTTTATATCTTGATAATCAAATCAATTTAAGGTTCTAGATATATAAATGAGAGTTTTTACATTACTTTTCTCACAAATTTCTTTACCGTTTATTAGACTATATAATTAAACAAAGTTCAATATAATTTTATAAAATATGAAGTTTTTTACTCAATGAGAAAAATTTGTTTCGAATTTACAAATGCAAATAAAATAATAGCATATAAAAGCATGTATTTTAAAATCGCAACAATAAAAAAGCAAACTGAAATAAATTGAACAAATAAAATGGCAAATAGAAAAATTATAAATTCGTTTAATATATCTCATGCATTTTTAATTGAAATGCATAATCCTTGTAATATATTTAAATAGAAAATTACATAAAAATTGCATTTGATAGGTTATTGGCATTAAAGTACATATAAAATAAATATTTTATAGAATCATATATGTTTTTCATATAAAGTATCCATAAGAAACGGGCTGTTTCATAAAATCAAAATATTTAAGTTACATTTATTGGCATACATAGTTACTCTTTATTAGCATATGTGAATACGAAAATTTCACCAATATTAATTAGGCACTTTTTTAGGTGCATAGCATTTTTTTTTACTAGAAAACAATTTAAATACTAACAAAGTAAATTTTTTAATAAATAAATTCCAAAAACGAGATTTCAAAAAATTGCAGACAAATTGTTGTTAAGGAAACAATGTCAATTAATTTGATTTTATTTGAAAAATATTCTTATAAAGTGCGGATAATAATTTGATATAAGAAAAATTAATTAATGATAAGAATGTTTTTTTCAAAAAAGTGCCAAATTCAAATAATATTAATTAACATCAAACACGTAAAAAATAATTCCAGTTATTTTTCTTGCTTTCTTTTTTTTGAAATATGATGAAAAATATCTTCTTGTGGACGCTTGATTTAAATAACACAATTTTGCTTGTTTCGCTTAAGAAAGCAATCGTCGTACATTTTCCGTTTTGCTATATTTTTTATAAGATTTTGAAGTGATTGAAAAATCGCTCAGCTAAAAATTAAAAAAATAATAATCAAAATTATGCCAGATTGGAAAATGTTGAATGAGACATGAAATATGCCATCTGTTAGTGATATGATTTTTCTTTTCTTTTTGTTTTCCAAGGTACGAACCTTTAAAAAATTAATCATATAAGTAAAAATTTTCTTTATACTGAAGAGTAAAAAAGAGTTAAACTACATTAAATATATGAAGATTCAAATGTTAGCATAATTCATATATTCTTTTTGGGTGCTGCAGTTCACTTTTATATATATATATATATATATATATATATATATATATATATATATATATATATATATATATATATATATATATATATATATATATATATATATATATATATATATATATATATATATATATATATATATATATATATATATATATATATATATATATATATATTTATGTATTTATGTATGTAAACAGCATAATCCAAATACTCATTATAAAATTCTTCCTATTTTATTCACAATATTCCAGGTAAAGAAAAATTGTTTATTATCTATTCAAAATCTATTTCCATTAATAATGTAAGTAAATATTTAGCAATTAATATTTAACACATTATATTACATTATGCATGAAAATTAAACATTTATCTTCAATTTTAAACATGTACTTTTAATTTAAAGTATTCAAATTTGTCATTATTTACTTTTGCATATTCGTAGAGAATCACTTTGAAGTTCTTGATTTGTGGAAATTATATATTAGCGAGAAATATTTTAAGTGAAATTTATTAAAAGAAAAGAACACTAGGATATTTTGAATGATACGAATAAATTCATTTTATATAAAAAGTGTTTATTCGTACATTCGGTTTCATCTATATAAAATTTAAATCTTCATTAGTTTATAGAAATCAGAAAATTAAAATTTTATTCCATTCGAGAATAATTGTTAAATGTTACAGTTTATAATTATGCTTAGAAACATGTACATTTCATGCAAACAATTTATCTTAATCAATGTTCAAGTATAAATTCATTTTAGTAAATTTAAATAACTATAGTCTCTTTTGTGCTTTCTTTACATTTAGCTTGCCTAAGTTTCGCCTTTTGTTCAAGAAATTAACAGTAGTGAAATATTGTTTAACATGAAATTAATCAGTGCACTATATCTTCAACAGTACCATTAAAAAATATTTATTTTGAATGGTAAAAGTCTCTTTAACGTTACTCTTAAGATAATATTTCAAAACGAAAATAATTTTGTCTCTGTTAGTTAAATAAATACGATGCATTTATAAATACAATCTTATATTACATTTACTCCGAGTAAAATATACATTTTTACTGACCAAAAACAATGATATAGTTATTTACTGAAGCTAAATTCATATTAAAATATATAATATAATTATTTGAAGCGAATCTCATATTTTGTAAATTTTTTTATCGTTTTTTAAAGTCAACTTTGATATTGTATAAAAGTAAACATAATTTGTAAACATTATAAAACCTCAATTTTTAAAGCTTGCTTTTCTTCTTTGGGATACAAAAAATTATGAAAATATAATTTTGATATGTAATTTATATCTCTCATCATAATTAGGTTTCATATATCAGAAACTAATTATAATAGCAATAAGTGTATAGATTTATGCGAATCTCCATTATCAACTGCAAAATGTGACATAATGAATCAATGCAAGCTTAATTCTAAAATTTGTTTCTTTATATAAGTACAACAATAATCTTCACTTATCTCTCATAAAAAATATAAATAAGTAACTGCAAAATGATCCATACTTTATGATAAATGGTTTATATTGTTCTTGGTTAGTTAGCAAGCTATTATAGTTTGATTTTCTTTATAATTGCTGGTTAGAATTTAACTGGATTTTTTATAGGCTTGCAAATTCCACTGTTATAAATTTTATTTCAGAATCTGTAATTTTTTTTATTTCATTTTTCTGAATATTGTATGATTTAAGTAATATATAACCTTACGTTTTATTTAATTAATATTTCTGAATTTAAAAATCACATGCATTAAATATTCCAGCAATAATAATTTTTCCTTCCTTGTTACTTCCTAGAATATGTCATGTGATTCAAATCGTTAATAATTAAAACAGAAATATATGTAAATAAATTAATAAAATCAGGAATATAAATGTTAAAAAATTAAAAAGTAAATGTAACATTCTTTTTCTATGTAGAAATTAAGATCAATTTATATTGTAAGATTAATTGTTTCCGGTAATCATATTAAGATTTATGTGCTATATTTTTCTTTCCCTTTAATACTAACTTCATCAATTCATTTTATAATACTCCGTTAAAGCAAAATACTAAGACAAAAATTTAAATTTTCATTTTGTATAACGTAACCAAAAATTCTTCATTCAGGTCTTATTAATTAATAGATCACGGGCCATTTGACTTCCTATAAGAAAAGATGGAGAAAATTAAATATTTATTAGCCAAAAACATAAATCATTATAAATGTATCATTTATTTTAACTTTCTACCTTTGTTTTAACAGTTTTTGTCTACATTTAAACATTGTGCTATTGTATACCTAAATCTTAATGTGTATTAAAAAAACAAAAATCAATTATAAATGATCCTCATGCAGCTGTCAGATTTACACATCAAATTTTCAAATAAAAAATTTTCCTTTATAATTTATCTCTTTTATTTCCTTCTACTAATAGGGAAAAATCTCTAAAAATCTCAATAACAAAACTGATTGTTTTGTGGCAATATCATATTTTATAGTTTGATTTGGTAAGGCTTTGGAACACAAAAATTGAGTACTAAAAATATGGAAATTGAGTATTAAAAATATGGAAAATATTTAATAATGCAAGTTATTTGTGGATACGCTTAGGATTTATCACATTTACAACTGTTGGAAAAACCTAAAGAAATGATTTTAGATATGGTTGATGTTAATTAAAATACATTTTAGTGGTTGTGTTTCCTAACGGCTATTTCTAAAACTGTTAGCAGAAACTTAAAGAATTGATTTCAGATTTGGTTATTATTGATTAGAATAGATATTTATGGTAGTGTTTCCTATTATTAAAGCATGCCTGTCGTCTAAAAAGTTATTTAATTTTATTTAAGAATTTTGATTTTATGCTTTTGAAGATTTCCAAAAATGTATGAATAATACTTATATTTCTGTACCATTTATACGTAATGATTAGGTTTTACAAGAGCTGAACTTCATGTTTTGAATTAACTTTTCATTCTTTGCAACTAAAATTATTTTTTATACATTCAACAAAGATGATTTTTATAATTTGTGATGAAATAGATATTTTTAATTTTTTATTCTTATTATTGATGCACACTGAATTTCATTTAAAATTAATGATTTTTTGTGATTTTGGAAACTGTTTTCCATGTAAAACTGCTTTCCAGTTGTTTACAAAAACGCTGCTAAGTACCAGTTATCCTAATAGTGATGTAATTACAATTCTAACCAAAGTGTTGTAATTACAATTCATATAGCCAAATAACTGTTTCAAATTTTCATAAATGAATTTATACATTAAGTAATAGTTTTATAATACTTATTAAAATCATTTGTATTCAAGGTATTCAAGGAATCATTTATAATATACATTTTGTGGAAATTTCTTATAAAATAAATATCATGAATATCTTCGAATACTTATTAAGTTTATTTTTCATTATTTAAAGATAACTGTTGTTATTTTAGATAAAATTAATCTTAGGTCTTGTATCAAATTCTAAAACGTATTTTCAAGTAATGCTTTATATATTAAGTGCAATCTTATGAAACTGTAAAAATTAGTTTAGGTACTATTTAATTTTAATTATAAAAGTGCTAAGTTTAATAATTTTTCATTGAAATTAAATTGAATTTACTTTTCGGGTAATATTTATTGATTCATTAAGTAGCCACAAGCAGTGTTGAAACGTTTTTTCATTTATGAAACAGTTTTGTATTTTTTACTATAAAGCATGTAGTTTTGAGCATTAAAATAAAGATAACAAAAAAACTAAATTATTTTTATTTAAAATTTTATTTATATGTATCATTACATTTATTTAATAAGAGTAATATTGAAATACATCAGCAAATAAAAAGTGGAAAGATTTGGAAACATTGGAAAAAAGCAAAACTGAAAATGCGAAATTACAGTTAATTTGGCTTAATATTTTTCTTTTAGGTGTTGTTGTAAATATTAAAAGTAGTACTCATAGAAATGTTATTTAAAAAATAGCTGGAAACTTTAGAAATATTATTAAAAATATGACTTTCAATACTTTTCTTCAAAATTAACTCCGTGAGTACAGTATTTTACAATATGAATATGAATGTATAAAAAATAAAAAAAGGAATTATGGGAATTAAAAATACAATTGTATATAAATATAATTTCATTTCATTTGATTTGAAATTTGATTTAAAGATATTGTTATATTCATTTAATGTAAAATAATTTAAAATGTAGCAGCAATTAAGATGGAAGTTAATTGCCAACATTAAAAATATTATTTTAAAAAATAATTCCAATCCCCTTAGAACAGGCAGCATTAGGTCCCGGCATCAAATCCTGCTTCGGTCATGGGTGTTAATTTCTCTTTCTCTGTGTACGTTTCTCTATCCTATCGGGACAAAAATGACAGTAAAAAAATTTCCCCCAACTTCTCATCTTGTAGCTCTGAATCTGATTAAATTCTAAACACCAGCCAATGATTCGGAAAAAAATTAATACAAAATGCTTTTCATAGACGCACATTCCTTTAATATAAATAATATGGAAATATATCTCCAATTAACCCGTTAATCATTTGAGGTTCTATGAAGTACCTTGTTTGAAAATGTGCTTGCGGTGGTAACAATTTGTGCTTTCACTGCAAAGATTGTCAAGAGTACAAAACCCTCTAATTCACGATGAAGCGTATATCCGCTTTTTCCCTGACCACCTCAGAGTAGTGTCATCTTGATGATTGATTTACAGATGGGACGTCTTCGACTTATATCATCCGAAGAAACTAATATATGCTTGCATTTCACTTTGTGAATGTTCTTTCTGCTTAGAAAGTTTTACCATTATTTGTTGCAATTTTTTACCACACTCAATATGAAATTACTTTTAAAATACATAAAAATAGAAAAAATATATGACAGTAATAATTATTGACTGTCATATTCTATCGCTGTCAGAATCTCAATATATTTGGAAAAGTCATTTGAATTATACATGTCTGTTATATTATACTTTTTTCTACTTAAATTCAACTCACTCATAAACGAAAGTAATTTGTACTTTTATTTTAAAATAAAAGAAAGTGAATTACATAATTATTTATATATAATAAATTTTTAACACTAGCTCAAAGCATTAGCATTATATTCATTCAGTAATAAAAGCAAAGAAATATATGAGCAATTAAAATGTAAAAATAAATTGCAGACATCAGAAATTAAGTGAAGGAATTTTTTTAACTACGTCAAGGTTCAAAATGGGCGTGCCTCTGGCAGCTGAAATGCAGCTGCAGGAGCAGTCCTTTAGCGGTAAGTCGGCGTATAACCAGCTCCTATTGTTTAGGACCATAAACGGTATGAGCCGACCATTTGTCTTGGGGAAACACCAAGTAGAAGTTGCTTCCTAAAAGTGTCGATCGGAACATCCGGGAGCAAGAGGGAGTGACAGGCAGGATTGTTTGTAGAAGCGTTGGCAACGGCACACTTAGCAAACGAGATTAATGGCTCATCGACGGGCATTAATAGGAAGAAATGAATTCCTGTAAGGCTGAATGCTATGAATGACAAAGGGTGGTGTAAAAGATGCAGTCGCCCGAAAAGATGGAAGTCATTCATTAGGATAATGTGAATTATAAATAAAAGGCTTATATCGAGAAAAGCAAACAAAGTTGCATAAAATCTTCGATAACTTAAGAGGCCGGCTGAGATATTGAAGTCTTAATTTAGCACAATGTTGTAAATTTATTCAAACATTTTCTTTCTTGTTCAAATGCTCGAGATTTAGTCACGGAGGTAAAAACTTCGAAGGATTTGAATGTTGAATACATTTTCAAATGATATTATGTTCCTTTTGGATTTGTTTGTTACTTTTTTTTAAATATGATTGCTTAAAATATGCGAACTGAGATAAAAATATGAAATAAATGTGAAAATGTTTTGTTATTTTAATATTTTACTATATAAAATTTAGGCTTTCTAACATCTTTCCTATAGACAATTGCATTATAACAATATCATTTTTAACTAGAAATAATTTACTGTATATTTATGTTTCTTATTTAGAATCATAATTGCCTTCTAAAATTAAAAAATCTCCATATAAATGCTAAGTTTTTTTAAATTTTGGTTTATTCTTACCTCTAAACATTTTGATAGTAATATCTTTAAATATAAACTATAGTCAAAACATTTGACTTAGAAGCTTTGTATAGTGATGCTTTAAAACTCAAATCTTCCAAGAATTTAATTTTATTAAAACACTGCGTGAACTCTTCAGATTTTTCAGTTTGATTGCATGTGAATCTTGTTAATTATTTTTGGCCCCTTTTAATCTACTGATTTTAAAACCAACTTTTAAAAACAAAACCAACAGTTATATTAAACGAGAAACGTGCCTCTTTTATAGTTTTGCTTTGAAAATATTTGATTTAACGATTCCTTTTAGCAAAACTGCACATTAGTATGCTGTTTTTTCAGCGAAGGTCTATTTACACTGGTATTTCACATGTTCTTTGTGCGAAATTTAAGGAATCAAGAGTTCTGTCGAGTGCCCTAGTTACTCAATTTGGAGCATCTCAGGCGTGTTGGTTCCAATTATACATTATTACAATTAAACTTTTTGTCAAATAAGTTAATGTGTTAAATAAATTTAAAACGTTAAAATTTAAAACACTTTATTTCTTAGTATTATTACAGATAAGCATTCTTCCTTTGTATTTAAAATATAAAAGTTAAAATTTAAAATTATCTCGCATTTATAAATGAGGGCAAATTCTCTCTTTTAAGGTAAAATCTTAAATTCTCTTTTAAAAATATGCTATCTAAACTAAAGTCGGTCCCACAGGTTTTATTTCATTTTCATATTGTATATATTTATATATATTTGGTTTTCAATCCTAAATAATTGTTTTTCACTGCAAATAACAAGAAACACTACATAAACTGAAACAACTCAGGTACTTCAAAATTCTTAGTTTATAATTTGTGGTATTGTTTCAATGATTTCTCTGAAACAGTTTATAATATAATCAAGAAATAAGTAATATTTTTTTACTATGGAAAAAGTGTCTAACGTCTATGAAACTTTTTTATATTGATTAGAGTTTCTAAAATAATGTAGACATGTACAGCCTTAATTACATTTAGCCCTATGATATTTTTTGCTTAAAATTAAATTCAAAATGAACACAATCCAAAATATTCTTATTAAAATTCATACACTACCTTAATTAAAAATTTTACAATTATAGTACAATAAACTTTCGCTTACAAAAATATATTTTATGAAAGATTTATATTTATTTTAAGAAATAAGCTTACAGGCTTGTTTATTTTATTTCTGATTTATTCACAGCATAAGAAATTAAAAAAAATGCTTTCTAAGTATTTGAAAGAAAATTTATGGATCAAGATTCCACTTAAAAATAAGATTATAAGACTGAAAGAGATTACAAATTATTTATTTCTTATATTGTACGTTTTCTCAATTTTCCCAAATTATGATGAATGCCTTGTCTGTAGAAATCATTTTCAATAAAGATATCTGAAAAAAACCCAATTGTATTGTTGAATACCTATGAGGTTATTTTGATTCATTTCTGACATTAAAAAAAATTTTTTTTGCAAAATCTATTTGCATTTATGAGATTCTTTTCATATAATTTTGATCATTTTATTTCAAAATGCATTTTCAAATTTTTCTCAGATCTTTTAATTTTACTTTAAACTGATATGTGCATTTGTATGTTGATAAATATTACACTTTATTTCATATAAAAGTTATTCTTATGTATTTTAAAATCTTTCTTCACAAATTATTGCATACTTGATTATTATAAATATACGAATTTAGTAAGTTGCAAAAATGTAAATATAAATAACTATTAAGGTTAAAATAAACTTAAAAAAGATATATGCGATTAATTTTTTAAATATCTGTTCATCTTTTATAAAATACTTATTTATATATTTTTCCTTAAGTATTGAAAATGACAAAAAAACTTTCTTCCTTTACATCTAAAATAGTATAACATGTTTTGTTAACATTTCCGTTTCAAAATATTCTAAACGCTTTTTAAAAAATGTGAAGCATTTTGTTATAATACATTTAAAGTTATAGTAGACATTTGCTTACAGTCAAGATTGAAAACTTTATTTTTATTTTACTTGTTTATTTTATCTTTTTAGAAATTCTAACGAAAGTTTTTTGAGAAAAATTATTTTACCAATCAATTTTCAATGTGGAATAATGGGAACTATTTTTGAAATAAGCAAACCAATTAATTTATCTCACATTACTTAAAATCAATTCTAAAAAATTTCACCTTTAAATCTAAATTTATACTTTGCACCAAACAACAGCGCTGTAAATTATTCATTATCCTGCAGTGAAAGAAAATGAAAAACTTCTTAATTCAAAACTATTTTCTTTTAAATAAATATAAAATATTTCAGTGCGTTTTTTACGATACTAAAGAATATTTTTTGCGTTGCTATAAAATATTTCAATGCATAATTAATTATTTATAAATCCAAATCAAGAAAATTCTTATAAAATTTACTTGTTGTTATTAATTTTTAAGAAAATCCGTTATATATAAATACACACACACACCACACACACACACACACACACACACACACACACACACACACACACATATATATATATATATATATATATATATATATATATATATATATATATATATATATATATATATATATATATATATATATATATATATATATATATATATATATATATATATATATAACCAAAAGTAGAATGAAGTATCTCACACGTATGATGCTGAATATATGCTAAAACGTCAATGCATTCTTCGCATGGCATTATATATTTTCCGAATTAAGTAATAAGTAATATAATGCAGATATGTTATGATTCTCCATCTGAAATACATCTATGCTGTTACAGAGAATATTAGAAAATATTTACACAGAAATCATAATCTTCTTATAAGGTCTTCTATCTGTTAATATATAATTTTCTTTTAAATTGTGATTTTATTCTGATAAGTATAAAAAGGACTTTTCTGCTGAAGTCTTATGCGAGTGTTCATTATTCATTAAGCATTACGATGATTATATTTTCAACAAATCAACACGAATCCATTTTTTGACATTTAATATAATTTTAAATAAACTTTGATATAAATTGCTTATTTTGAAAGGCTGTTATTAATATAGAAATAGTTACAAATATAAGGATACAAAATGCCTCCATATATTTCAGAAAAGAAAATGATTATCTTGCTTTTCAGAGTAACATGAAATTTTACATGCATCTCACATACCACAAAAATTTTAATCACCTATCATGATTGTTTTATGTAAAAATTAACACATTATTAATTGATTGATAAAATTAACAATTATTTCACTCATTTTTATGCTTACATATTTTTTAAAATATTTAATAAAGTGATTTATCTAATTTAGTGTATTTTCTGCATATTACTGTATATTTTATATAAAATGTGACCAATATCAATTTTAACTGTAAATATTTAATAAATCAGGCAGCCTTTTAAATGAATCTGCATTTTCAATTAACTAATAATTGTTTGAAATGTTTCAATAAAGAACGCAGCAAAACTAAACGTATTATAGTTTATGGAATATTTTATATATTATTTAGTATTTCTCCAAATAAATTATAAAAATTTTTTTCAATTCATTCACACGAATTACATTTCATTTGAAAAAGTAAAAATTCAAGAAGTGTAAGAAAAAGTTTTGTTTTTCACGTGCCAGTTAACCAGTTATTCCAAATTAACTTTTGCAAACAATTTCCTTCATATTTCAAATTTTTGAAATTAAAATATTTTATCAAAAATTGATTCCCAAAATATTAAATATCCGATTCCAAAATTCGCATTAATTTGAAAGTTTGTGAAACAAATGAG
Source organism: Latrodectus hesperus (assembly GCA_037975125.1). Taxonomy (NCBI): domain Eukaryota; kingdom Metazoa; phylum Arthropoda; class Arachnida; order Araneae; family Theridiidae; genus Latrodectus; species Latrodectus hesperus. The sequence goes on from CM075856.1 coordinate 89,447,426, forward strand.
AGAAAATTTCCAAATACTAATTTTTCTTAAAAGGCCATAAATGATCCTATATGACAAAACGGCCTTCTTTGCTGCATGCAGAAATCGATATTGATAAAGCTCCCTAATACTTCAGTAATCGTTTATATCATCCATTGTGGTAAAAATCGATCTTTTCAATTACAGTGATCAGCGTAGCGCGTAAATTGCGAGGCAGAAACTGGTATTTAGCTAGTAAAAACTAAAATAAAAATATTCTATCTGCCCCAACCGGCCTTTAGGTAAGATACAAGGAAACATAATATCAGCACTCTATATTGTTTTGAAAGGAGGGAATACAGAAGGCATGGCTCCGGCATAGAAAATGGAAAGGAAAAGTACTTACATTTTTTACTTCCCAAGTTCACTCTTTGTTCATTTTTGAAAGATCCCGATAAAAGATTATTAACCTTGGAAGAGGCCCTTGACTCTTATTATCTTTAAAGGGGAAAAATTCTTGCTTTCTTCAAAAAGAGTACTCTTCTAATATAAAATTTCGCTCACTCTTGCCTTACATTTTTCCTTCAAAATTCATTTTGTCGCTCCTGTACGTGACGAAACTCTTACACTCGCCAAATAAGTTTCAAAAGCTATTGAAGATTATAGTATATTTATATGTATTTTTTATCTTTCAATATTGGAACTTGAAAACAACCATCATTAAAATAAATTACGTTGATTCTGGTTTGTGTTTTAAAAAAGGATAAAATAGTTACATTAGTATTATGGATAGTTAAAAAAATGTTTATACCTTTTTTATCTTAATGAAAAATTAGTTTATTTTATTGTGACTAAATCGATGGTTTTATTTTTTCTATTGAGTCTTTGTTTTCTTAATGATATCGATATTTTTATTCCATGTATGCTTAATTGTTATTAGCTTCAAATGTATTTTTTATTCCTAGATTTTAAATTTGTATAGTGAATTGTGTTATACATGCGTACACTTCACACACACACACACACACACACACACACACACACACACACACACACACACACACACACACACACACACACACACACACACACACACACACACACACACACATTTAAAATTATTTATTACAATGAATCCATTTTATAATTTCTCGTCTTGTGACAGAGATATAAAAAAAAAAAAAAACTCAAGTTCTACACAAATATGATGTCAATATATATATATATATATATATATATATATATATATATATATATATATATATATATATATATATATATATATATATATATATATATATATATATATATATATATATACATATATATATATATATAAATGATATGGACTATGAACAAATACTGCATCTCTTGGTGAAAATATTATTTAGATATATTATAAAATAATTTGCAACACTTAAACTATTACATAAATTTATTTAAAAATTAGAAATGTTTAGAATACATAAAAAAATATACTGAAATGGATATATGTATACCCCTTTAAATTATTTAAATAAATATACACTGCAATAAAGACATTTAAGGGTAACACTTTCACGCAATAAATTTTAAAATTAATAATAAAGACTTTAATTAAGTGCCAAAATGTATTCTTCATTTTTAAAGTTCAAATAAAATCGCAAAAAATATTTCACAAAAATTGTGATAAGCAATTTTTTGTAAGTATAAAAATGATCTTTATTATTTGAAACATAAACATTTTATTAATATTTATTATATCTAATTATATCAAATTAAAAAAAATCATTTTCAGGTTAGGGTTACGGTTATCTAAATTTGAAAGAAATGTTTATTCATTTTTCAGTTTCGCATTATATTCTAAGGGAATTTTAAAATCTCTCTGTTTCACATTAAAATATTAATATTCTGTAAATACATAACATAAATCAAATAAATATCTAATAATCTGTATTTGAATTGGACGATTACGAAGTTTCAAACTGCAGATGGACGGAAATTGCATCCGCTCACTTATAACTATCGAGCAGCTAGCTATCTCTCGTTCCGCGTGACACATGCTCGATCTGCACTATCGTTCCCTTCCTGCTCCCTTCAGCTGGACTCGTGACATTCATTTGCACCTATCACCAGACTGTTATTATAAATGATGTTTAATGCACTGCTGTGGTTTAAACAACAGCCAATAATCATGTGGCAGATGACAGGTGGTTTCAGTTGAAAGTGACTTAAGTTATGGAGATAACAACCCATTTTAAGTAATGCATTTGTTCTTTGTCAACTACTTTAGATTCTAATAAGCAGATGTCTTATATTGTGTTCAACAATGCTAAACAAAAATGTTTTCGACTTCCAAAAGAACTGGTGCCAAATATTTTGTTTACTTTTATTAAAATTTAAGATTTTATTATATTTTTAAAATTTGAGTTATTTATAAATAAAACGAAAAATGTTTTAAATAAATTAGCTATTGTAAGCCTTGGACAAATAAAAGAGAAACACTTTCTTCAATAAAATATTCTTTAGATTTGAAAAGTATATTTGAAAAATATACTGCTTATAAAATATTTTTATGAGAATGGATAAAACATTCTACATATAAAAGAGTGTAAGTAGTATGACATTTTATTAATTCTCATAAAATCCATATTACTTATAACCTTTCTTTAATGAGAATTAATAGAAAGTCATACTACTTATAACATGAAAACTATCCCATAAATCAAAAATGCGCGTTGCAAAATCTCTCCTCGCAAACTCTGAAATGAAATTATTGTATCTTGCGGTTTGCCATTCCTGAACAAAAATTATCATTGTTTCCAACTTGACATTTTAAAAACTCTCAGTTATACTTTGAATTAAATATTTATTGATATAGAGGTTTTAAAACCTATCTATCTATTATATATATATATATATATATATATATATATATATATATATATATATATATATACATATATACATATATATATATATATATATATATATATATATATATATATATATATATATATATAGATAGATAGATAGATAGATAGATAGATAGATAGATATAGATATTAGTTTATATAAGAATCATTTATCTTAATATTTAAAAAAAACAGATTAATTTATTAATCATATTTACAATAACATATTTTTGTCACAAATTTAAAATGATACTTGAATGATAATCCAACTATATAACACTTTATTTTACTTTTTTATAAATGAGTTATATTCAGTGTGACACTTCCAAAATACGATAATTAAACTATCTAAAATGCATGGTTGCGTGACTTCCTCTAGAGAATAAGTTTGTATTCCACATGATTATTTGATATATTTACATTTTTAAATTAATGAGTGTTTTTTAGAAAAAAATTATATTGTATGCATAAAAAGAAATTAAATTAAATAGTCAGAAAAGACAAAATGAGTCCTTATGATTAATTTTGATGAAATCAAGAGTATAACAGAGTTTTTCAAGCTAAGTGGCCAACGATAATTATTATTGAATATTAAGGAATATAAGATTACATATATAAAGTCAAATAAAAATTTAAAATAGAGGTATATTTGTTCATCAGAATGCTATTATTTACATGAAATTTTATATTGTTTACAAATGATTATTTTTCCTGATAAATTAAGCTAACAACTTAAATAGAAAAACAAAAAATGTATTCTTTTATTAAGAAAATGATGTTCATATGCAGATTATTTTAATAGCGATAGCATAGAACATTATATTTTAATTCCTGTAAAATAATTTTTATTGTAAATAACGAATTTATAATGACCTTCAAACAAGAATCGTCCCTTGTTTCCATACTTTACACTAAAATTAAACAAAGTATGTAATAATAAAAAAATCACTTATATATATATATATATATATATATATATATATATATATATATATATATATATATATATATATATATATATATATATATATATATATACATATATATATATATATATATATATATATATATATATATATATATATATATATATATATATATATATATATATATATATATATATATATATATATATATATATATATATATATATATATATGTCATAGTTAAGAAGTGTATCACATTTAATATACATTACATTAAAAATACCGTATAAAATTTAAAAAATATGATATTTTATGCGATAATAAAAAGCAATGAAAACTTATTTAGTGATTTGATATACTTCTCATTTCCTTCACAAATGTTGAAATTTTAATTTTGTTTTTTTATGCATAAAATTCAACGCACGGTGTTTTATCAAATGCTTATTATCAGAAAAACCAAGAAAGAGTTAAATTTCTATAATAATTGTATTTATATGCATCTCTCTTTTTATTTTTAAAAGACAAAAAAAATTTAACAATTTTTAAATATTTGTCATAAAATAAAATTTGATATTGAATATGTTTCTTTTGAAGAGAAGAAAACGTTGTTCGGAATTAACCATCTATTGAAAAAATGCTTAATTATTTCGTCTCATCAAATTTTTTAAAAAATTTGTAGAAACTCATCTTATTTTGTTATTTTATTACAATATATAACAGTCTGAAGCAAGGTATAATAGAAAAATTAATTTCAATTTTTTAGAAGTAAAGCACTTGGTTTATACTCTTCTGCAACTTCCTCATAAAGATATTTTACAGTTGATGTAGAGCTCGCTTCTAATGTAACACGAATATTTTATGTATGCTTTTTTTGTTCTTGATAATGACACCAACAGACCATTAGGGAAAGATGTCTTTTAAACAAAGAAAAAATCGGGAAATATATTTTCTAACAGAAAAAACATATAAGGAATAATTCGAAGAACAACTTTGTACTGATAAAAAAGCATCTAATTTACTTTAAAAATTTTAAAAATATTATAATAACTTTAAAATTATATGAATCATGATGAAAACAATAAAAAACTTTGTCTTAAAATATATTTTGTCTAAGAAATAGTGATTCATATAATTAGAGGTAATAATGAGTAGGTAGTTTCAACTAGAAATAGTCATTCCTGAAACTAGAAATAGTAGAACCTTATTGTCTATGACACTGCTTCTGCCCAAAGATAGCAATGAGGCTGTGGTACCTTAGTGGTTAGGCCATCGACTTCTATAATGTATTTTTAATGGACATCTTTAATCCTATAAGCAAAATTCTTATTTTTCTGAGCAAGATAATTTTCTCGCATTAGTCGCAATAGCTGGAATGAAGACGGGTTATTCTCTTGAATAAGATTTCAAGCTTTTTCCTAATATAACTATATATGGAATGGCCTCTCTGAAAAAGTATTTAAAATATTTACATGATCGGTACATTTGTATCTCTATTTGTTCCAACTGAACGCGTAAAATTTTCAATTGCCTCCCTGAGTTTCAAAAATGTATTTTCTTTGACTGTTGTTCTGTTCTGATTGTTTCAATAACATACGTTTCATAAGTCAAAAGTGATCTTGTGATCGAACAAAAAGGAAATTGCTGATATTTTAGCACGTCAATTATTTTATTTAATTAAATTCACCTTAAATATTTTAAACTGAAAAAGGTACTTAGTTATTACTATTTTTTTCATTTACATGCATTTTAACCGCAGATTATATCGATGATATTAATGGTTGACATATTTTTATACATAAAATGAAGTTATATAAAACAATTTTGTTTCTGTATATTTTTTTACGAATGTAATAGTTTGCGATTTTCTACGGAAAAGCAAATTTTGTACTTAAAATTTTATTTAAATATATCAATTATTAAGTGAACTATATTCCCTAAGTGAAATCGATTAATATGAACATTATAATTAATTGGAAATCATTTGACTAAAATTTGAAAATACAGCCCCAATTTCACTTGCATTTGTTTGCTCCGGGTGTCAAAACTGTTGTTTGAATATAACACTAATCCTCTTTCTCTTTCCAAATTTAATTGTTATCGGATTTTGAGCTGATAGTGCATGAAGAGCACAGAGATGCGCAACGCCCACAGGACTTGGTTAACCGACACTTTGCATGGAATTAATCACTGAGAATAATATATTATTTGGAATAAGCAAGCACGTGCCTTGACAGAAAGCATCAATGCTAATCGCCCGTCTGTTCCTAGGACACGACTGTAGGAGATTCCCTGCCAGAAACTTGAGCAAGACATGTAATTAATGGCTCAGAAATGATTATTTCAGCAAGAATTGCGGAATTTAATATTTGATACGGAAGATAATTATTTCAGGGTGTGAAGTTTGGAAACTGGTTATTTATCTTTCGGTACATTTTTCTGAGAAACTTTCATAATGGGCTTAATATGAAATTTCTCATTGGGAAAGTGGAACTATGAGTGGGTGAGTCTTAGGAGCAGTGCCAGATTAAAAATAATATTCAAACCATCAACTATGAAGAGGACTTACATGACTCTAAATAACTTTGACCTTCTATAATTATGAAAATTATGAATGCTTTATATATATATATATATATATATATATATATATATATATATATATATATATATATATATATATATATATATATATATATATATATATATATATATATATATACAAATACTCATGCCAAATGTATGAGAATTCGAGCATATCGAGCATATAAAACAGGTCATATTAGACTTAAAAGAATGAAGATTTATCAAGGTTATAAAAGTAAATGGAGTAATGGACCGATTTTCTATCATATGTGATTTCTCACATGCCATGCCTTTAACAGGTTGTTGTATCAAGTACTTACATGATAGATGCTTAATCGACTGCTGTCAAGAAGAACTTGTCAGTAGTACAACATGTCGAAACGTTGATTGGTCATGCCTCATACGTCATGCCTTTAACAGGTTGTTGTATCAAGTCCTTACATGACAGCTGCTTTATCGACTGCTGTCAAGAGGAACTGGTCAGTGGTAAAGCATGTTGAAACGTTTATTTGATACCATAAGTAAACAGACATTTTAAGTGGAGTTATTATGAGGCACAGCCTTTCTTCAATTATGAGGCACCCGTTTCTGTCTTACTTCCATATCATATTCAAAATACTTTGACAAGGGAACACATAAGTCAATGCAATTCATTATCTGACTATCAATTCTTTATACTCAAGAAAATATTTTTAAGCAAACAAATCCCGAACACCATATGACACATTAATTTAATTTTCTATATATAATGATCAACCACAAAATTATTTTGATACTATTAGCATTCATATTATTTTATAATTAAATGTTCATATAGTTAACATATTAAACTACAGAGTAGAATTCTCAATGAAGCATGAAAATGTGGTTTCTTATGACGGGAAATAATCCTCAAATTAGCAAACCTCAAATTTTATTCTGTCTCATAATGTTTGATAGCCAAATTCTCGACCCGTAAATGTTTATATCATATTTTATAGATAAGACTCAAAATTTTAAAAAAAAACATCTGCCACATACTAATTTATAAATTATAAAATGTTTTTAATTAATATTCTAATTTTTCTACTGTAAGGCACCAATTTATGAATACGTTCATGTTACTTACACATTATGTGCTTTTTCATAAAAATATTCTAGTAATCATTTTTAAAATAAAAAAATAATTCTTCACTGCCACGATCTCTGCAGAATTTCCCCATTTCACTGTTCCAGCTGAATACATCGTCAATAACAATGGTAAGTCTACAGTGTGACAAAAATAAAGTTCACTTAAATTAATAATTTTATAAACATGTTGAAACAGTTAATATTTATTTCATCAGGGCATATTTTAAAAACTGAATGCATAAGGCTCAATCTTAAAATTTTCATTCATTAGCAGTATACATTGGAATAAATTAAAATTCTGTTAAGATACAAATAATAAAAGCCAACGATATTGATTTAGGTTCTATTTATATACTATAAATGCAGATTCATTAAATGTACTACCATTCAAAATTCTGTTAAGGAAATCAGAACAGTAAAATACTTTAAGCTAAAGTAATTATAGATTTATATGTTCTAGTAGCCAAATACTATTATTTATCCAAAAGATATGTATTAAAGTTAAATTTTTGAAGTTTTCGCCTTAACACTTATAATAATAATTTCTTAGAAGGAGTTTTTAATTTAAAGATGAAATATGATAACATTTAAGCAAAATTATCTTTGCGACATTCGTAGAAATACTAAAGCTCGTTTGTCAAGATTCAAATGTCACGTACAATTGATATTTATGAGATGCACTAATGTCAACTGAACTGAAGAAATATGCATCATTAAGTGAAATAAATTTTCGGGTCTTATTGATTTTTTAAATAGAAAGCCAAAACTCTTTATGTGAAGAAAAATATCAGATGAGTAATTTTTGATGAATTAAATTTTGATTAGTTAAATTAAGTTATAAATTTTTTTTCAAAAATGTTTGTTTTTCACATCTAGTGAAAATTATAATCTTGATTTTTATGTTTTAATGAAAATATTTAATAACACTTGCCACAGCAAACTATAATTCTTTTTATTTCCCATAAATTATTTTGAAACAGAAATTACGAATTATTTAAATGTACTGTGTCTTTTGCTAAAATAAAGTATTTCCGTGGCAAAATTACTTTAAATATGACTATGATACCAGTCTAATGAAATAATAAGAGAAAACATTTTTATCCTACAAATATATTCTATTTCAAAAAATAATATGCACTTTTATTCATTTTCTAATTTCAAAAAAGTTAATTTTTAAAAAACTATGCTTTTTTTATTAATAATAATAAAAATATTTTTCACATGTCAAATATTTGTTTTTTTTAAAGAAACAATATGATCTTATATTCATGTTCATATTTTAAAGAAATTTAAAAAATTTGAATTTTATATTTTTCAAAGATTATTGTGAAGATGGCTACTGATTAATAAACATTTACATATAACTTTTATATATAAATATGTAATAAAAACTAAGCTGAAATAATTATATATGTTTTATAATACTAGGAATATCCTTATTTAACAAAATATTAGAAGTATTCTCCATTAAATCTTTGTTATAAGTTTTATTCAAAGTTTCATTTTTTTAATTTAAGCTAACGATGTAATTATATGCAATTAAGTTTTCACATTGCTTGTCAAGCTATGTTGAAGATGATGATGTTTCGGTTTTTTCTGCATTTGACAAAACATTAAGTAGAAAATTGTTTCTTAAGCAATATATGCATAAAAAATAGTTTTTTAAAAATAATGTTCTGTCTTTTAATAAAATATTATTTTGAGAAAAAAATTTGAAGGCTGCATTTATGAGATATATAAAAAAATATTTTTGTCATTTGTGAATAAGGATTTGTTATTTCAATAAAATTATTATCTGAAATTTAAATAGGATAAACGTATATAATCGTATTCTGCCAATTATTGTTTTTCTCACTGACTTTTTTGAAATGAATTTCTTAAAACATGATTTTTATAGATATTCAAAAATACAATTTAAAATGACAGGAAAGAACTTATAATAAGTATTTATCATTATTAAATTAATAATTTGAAATTATTCCCAAAATTGCATTGTTATAAGTACGAAAGACAGTGCTTCTGTTAATTATAAATATTATGAAATAAAAGAATTTGCTGAATCCTTTACAGTTATTTAATTACGTAAATATTTTTTTAACTTGATATGAACTAAATATCAATTACATTTATTTAAGTGTTATAGGCAGAAATAATATATAACAAACAAATTTAATCTCTTAAGTAATTGTGATTTTAAGCAAACATTTTGTAAATTAATGTTGTTGTTACTTATGAAACTTGGACAGGCCAAGCTCACTATGTCTTGACTATACGAATTTAAGTCAATAGGGTGCGTTTTTCGTTTTAATCAGAACACCACAAATGTGAAATTACGACTTTGTTCTTCAAATCTTCCGATAGATGGCACCATCAGAGGATCCATTTCCTCAGTTTTGGCATTGATCTTAAGGGGGAGGAAATTTCCACCAGACCATTGCACACATGGTAACTGCTCAACGACCCACCATAGGAGTTTCGATTCCATAGGTTTAACAAGCACGTATATCGCATGTACTTTCGCATGGGTCTTTGGAGGCATTGGGAATTGAACCCGGTCCTTCCAAACAGAAGGCCAATAGTCTAACCACTAGGCTACCACGGCCCGTAAATTAATCTAAATATGTAAAGCACTGGAATAATTTTGGACATCCAAAAATAAAATATTTATTTCGTATAAAATATTTATAGTATAATAAACATGAATAATATATTTTTCACTAAAAATGTTTCAAATAACGTAACATACACAGATGAATAAGAACTTGCATTTTTATTTATATTATTTATATAGAACTAATTTTTTAAGAACCTTAATGCTTTTTCTTGGTACTGCATAGGTAAAAAACGATAAACAATGACAAATGCAAAATGTAGCGAATCCTAACCTATTATCGCTGAACTTTAACCGAAACATTAAAGCACTGTTTCAAAAATTTGTTCAAACAGACGTAATTATGGAAATGATACTGAAATACTATTTATAATGTAGGATCATTGAGGTATATCATCTCAACATGCCTTCCTTATCATCAAATAAAAAATCCATAAATGAATTATGTTTATTAAAATATTTCTTTTAAAATTTAGCTATAGCTGGAAAATATAATGTCTTTGTTGCATTAAATCAGAGTGTAATGTTAAAGATTCAAAATGTATTTGCTTTAATTATCAAAACATGTTACTCCAAATGATAGTATAAAAGCTTAATTGCCAATATATATTTGATATATACTTCTGTGGAAAATTACGCTTATAATGTTTATAACCTCAAAAGTATTCCTTTCCCAGAAAATATAATTTTTTGCTCTAAATAAGAAGATACATGAATTAGAATTTCGACACATTTTTGTATAAGTATACAAATGTTATTTGAGCAAGCAAATTAGTTGTAATAAAAGTAACATGTAATTAGTTTCAAAACATATTTAATTAAAATATGACTGTAAAAATGTTAGATAAGAAGCATGGATCTAAAATATTTATGTATTTTATTCTTGAGTTTTAACCACTAAAATCTGTTTGTATATACTGTGTTTGTTTTCTTGTGCAGAAAGATCTTGGCATATTTAATGATTTGATGTAATTTTTTCTAGCTAAATCTTTATTAAATAGAAAATAAGCTGCTACGAAATTTCCAATTGAGATTATGAAAAGTTAACTTCATAACTTTTAATTTTAAAGAAACATTATTTATATTTTTTCAATTAATAAATCAATAGTTTGATTTCATTTTGATTAATTTCTTCCATTCGAAAGAAGAGAATAAAAAATGGTGTTCTTTGTAATTTTTATTTGAATATTTCTTTTATTATCTTAAATTATCAACATAATCGATAGCAGATATGGAATTTTTAACAATTTAATGTGCAAACACTTTTAAAATTATATTATTTTTAATATGCAAAATTATGTATTACATCATCTATTTTGTATAACTAATTCGCTATAAAAAAAGTATCCTGCTGAAATTATTGTATATAAATAAATAAAAAGAATTCTTACAAACATCTCACCCTCTCTTATTTAAAATGATTTAAAATTTCTGTACATTTAATTATAAAAATATATGATTTTGAAAATAATTTAAAAAATTTCCTGACTATTATTAGAAAATATTCATAAAACTTCTTTTCTAAAACTCAATTTTGGAAGACTTTGTCAGTGCCTTCATTGCATTTTATGTGTTCACAGAAAGAATATCCAAAGTAAGAAAGTCTTTCCATTAACTTTGAAGTATACGTTTACCTGAAAAGAAAAATACCATAATTTCTTAAAAGCAATTGCTTGTTTTTCTCTAAGAAAATGAAAAAAAATATGCATAATGTGATGAAAAACTCAAAACGGCACATAATATGCAGAGCGTTATAAAATACAAGTTTACGTACATTTGCATAAAAAGAGAAGCATATTGTTAATTATATATTCTATCAATCAAATAATTATTTACAATTGCATTAGAAATATAAATGTTTTATTTGAATAAATTATGAGAATAAATATTTCATTGATATGATTTTTATGATTTATACTTCTAGCGACCTGAACTATTCTCTCTTATATATGGCATTATTAATAGAATTTACGATTTTAAAAGGATAATATGTAATTAAATATGTATAATATTATTTGGATCGCACAAAATCTATTTTACTTTTTTATATGGAATTTTATTTACAGTAAATAATTTTACAAGTCTCCCATGCATGAAAGTATTCATTTTACGCTATTTTTTGCATAATACAAAATTTAATTATTTACTTATCTGGATTTTTTGTTGATTCCGATTATGGGATATTATTTGCTCTAATATTATTTTCAGTTTAAAAGTGTTAAGCTTCAATGATTTTTCTCAAGACCCTGGTAGCCTAGTGGTTAGGGCATTGGCCTTCTGTCTGGAAGGAAGTATGTGGTTCGAATCCCAATGCCGCCATCGACCCACCGAGTACATGCGATATACGTGCTCATTAAATCTGTGGAATGGAAAGTCCACATATTTAACGAGCACGTATATCGCACATACTCGGTGAGTCTTTTGTAGCTACTATGTGGTCGGGTGAGCAGTTACCATGAGTTTAATGATTTGGAGAAATTTTCCCCCATTTAGATAACTGTCAAATTTGAGAGTATGGATCTTCTGGTGGTGATATCTTTCGGGGAGTTTAGAAAAAAAGTCGTACTTTCACCTTCGGGGTGCTCTAGTTAAAACGAAAGACGCGCGAACTGATTTAAATTTGCATAACTAACAGCATAGCGAGGTTGCATTGTCCAAGTATCATAAGTAACAAAAACATGACATAACTCGTTTTTTCTGATCGAAATATTTATGCATGATTATGGGAATGTTACGCACAAACACTATCTGTTCCTCTTTCAAAGACTCTGTCACAAATTATTCTTTATCTTAATGTATTTAAGTAAAAATAAAAATCAAGTTTCTGTATGAACTATTTAATATAATTAATAACTTTCATTTCATAACTATTTGTAGCAGTAATAATTAAAAAATGAACTTACTTATAAAACCAATACAATGTTCAATTTAAAAGGATTTATTATATTATTTTTGAAACAAGCTAGTAAAAAATTTCTGATGAATATTTCTTTTTTGGTTTAATATATTTCAATGATCAAAATATTCAATTTTATCTTTTAATTTTTAATATTGACAAATATTAATAAATAAATAATTTTTAATATTTAACAATTTCAATTAATAATGCAGTTCAAAATTGTTTATGTGTAAAGCTATCCATTCAATTAAATTTTATGAATCAAAATGTGAAATCAAAATCATACATAATGTAAAAGATCTATGTGCACTCCATTGCATCTTCTACAATTTCGAGGAAATGTTTTAAACTCATCTTATTTTATATAATTTTATGATTATAATTGGCTTAGTGGCAGCGTTTCACGCTCCCATGACACAGGTCCGAGGTTCGATCCTCGGGCTGGGCAAGGTTGACTCAGCCTTTCATCCTTTCAGTGGGTTGATTAACTGAGTACCAAGCATGCTTGGGAACTAAACACTGGGGGTCATACATTAGGCTGACCACCTAACTGGGACATATGCTTCGCACCCCAGGGCCCTCGTTCATGGAAACAGTTATGGGCACTGTAGGCTTTGGCCCACATAAACTGTCGTGCCATGAAGTTTAGTTTAGTATGATTATATTTTACAAACTTGAACTCTTTTATGTGTCATATGTATCATAGAATATAGCATTTAAATTAACAAAATATTCATTTACAGCAATGAATTAATGAATTACTCATTGTAATCTCAATTAAACTTAATCATATTCAATACTTATTTTTTAAAAAATAACTGTAAAAAGTATATATTATATTTATTTGTTTACACTGTGTTATTCCTTATGTGGATTTTCTACCATGTATAATGACATTAATAATTATGAAATGAATAATTTAATAATTAATTCAGATTCTCAGATTTTAATTTTCTATTTTTAATTACTAGATGCTATTTTTCCGAATGAAATTAAATAATATTAATTCTCATTATGCTATTTTTTTTATCAAACCTAACAAAACTTACATATAACAAATGTATATTTTTGATAAAATTTCAACCACATATAAAATGATAAATCTTGAGAACTAAAAGTATATGTTGATTGACTTATAATTTAATAATAATTTAACAAATATTTCACAACTAATGAAGAATTAAGCATTTTTTCAACCTAAAGTTTCTCTAAAAACGGGTAAGTTTTGTTGAATTGTTGATGTTTTTATTGGAATCATAAGCCTGCAATCTACAGATTTTCAGAAGAAAATTTTCACAAAATTGCGAGTCGTTATTTTCAGTTCTGCGATGATTTTACTTTCTAAAATCCCACCATTATTATAATAAATAACATTATTTAAAGTACCTAATTTCAATGTCAATAAAATTAAGATAACGTTTATTTTTAAGAAGAATTTCTAGGAGCCGCAGTTTAACCGTTCATTTGATTTTTTTCTTGAGCTAACTTTTGTATATCTTTCAAGGCGGATATAAGTGAGGATTTTATTCTTACGAATAAAATAAAGTACAGTATTTAGGAGTAAAATTAGAAAGAAGCATTAAACTAGAAAATACAGAATTCTTTTTTTAAAGATATTAAGTGTGAAGCAGTGCCTTTCAAATGTTTTACTTTTTCTTTCTTGAAAAAAATGCAAGTTGCATATTTTAGAAGCAATGCATATTTTATATTCTTAAAAAGGGATTTTATGTTTCAAATTTTGGCAATATTTATCTGTATTGCCAACAATGTTTTAACTATTATAAATTATACTGAAAAGAGTTTGCTTATTTTTCACAATATTATTTTAAAAGCATTTAAATTTTCAAAAGCACTTTGAATTATGATTATATTTTCTTACATGCGTTTGGTGCAAAAAGAAGAAGTAACTTGAACAAATTAAAGTGGAAGAAAGTACCCGAGTGTCTTACTTTTATAGAACTACTCATATGAAAAAAAACATTAAGATATAAACATCTAGGTAGTACAAATAAGTTTAAAATGTTTTTGAATGTTTACAAAATTCACTTTTAAAATATCTTTGTTGTGAAAACTTCAAACGGATGTTTATTCAATTTATGGTTTAAAAGTCTATTGTAGCTCAAACGTTTCACAGTATTTATTTTAACCAAAAGTTTTTATAAGGTTTTTAATAAATTAAAATATAGTCTTGAATGGTGCAATATACTTTTCCATAGATTTAGTAATCAGTGTAGAAGAGAATACTTGAGACTCTAAAAGAGTAATTAAAATGTTAATACAAAACTACCTACGTTGTTTGAATTTAGAACGATTTTCCACAAACTTAAACAAACATTAAGTTACAAAAAAAAGTGTTGAAAGAAATTTGTTTCTTTGCAAATTTTGACTAAAAGGTTGTCAGAATATCAGAATTGTAAAGCGCGTGAGTGCTTTAACAATAGAGGTAATTTATCTATATATGTCCCCAACTTAAAACAAATTTCAGCAAATTCTTACAAACAAAACTTTAGAAATGGTTCTTTTTTCTGTTACTAATCAAATTAAAATTAGATTTATAGTGCCTTAACTAATTAACAGATAGTAATTGTTGTTCTAATAGAAGTCATTTAAGATCTTTAAAAATTTTATAATCCCAGGCTTATTATTGTGTCCAGAAATGGCAGTTTCCCGATTTTACCATTGTTGTAAAATCCATTCTTTAATTTATTAGAGTACATGTTATATCATTAACAAATCGTTACTGAAAATAAATCTCTTTCATTTATATGATCGTATGCAAATTTACCTGCAATTTTACATAATATTTATAAACGTGCTCAGAGGAGATCACAATCATGCTTCCATATTATTATTCTTAATACTAATGAAACAAACTGATTGCAAAATTATTATGTTAACTGTTTGCAAAATTTGTATTCTGTGTAAAATTTTTTTCATTGTAATACACTTTCTTAATGCATAGTTTAATTCTGAAGAGCTTACTTATTTGAATTAATGGTATCATTAATCACTCAAATTCCATTCTAGTATAATATTATTAGGAAATAATAAAATGATTACCATGGTTTAATCTTTTTATTTATTTAAAATCAAAAAAAGTTTGATCATTTTTTTTTCAATTAAGCATTTTTTTGTTCGTTTATATTTTATTTTCTTCAGTTAAAAATAAAAAGTCGTTCCATTTTGTGTTTTACAGATAGCTACTAGCATGAGCATTAAGGTTTTGCATTTTGCTTAGAAAATTATTTAGATAATACTTAATCAATTTCAGTTTATTATATAAAATGCACATTCACTGAAATGACACTAATTGTTATATAGCTTTTAAAGCATCACTGTTGTCATTTTTAAATAATTCAAATTAAATTTAGTCTTTCCTAATTTATAAAATTTTCTTTATAATATATTTCTGAAATTTACACTAAAAAAAAAGGTTACGAATTACTTTTTGTTTCAGAATATATTTTTAGAAATTTTATTTATCGTAATTTGTTTCTAAATTATTCAAATATTTTGAAAATTAGACGCATATATATATATATATATATATATATATATATATATATATATATATATATATATATATATATATATATATATATATATATATATATATATATATATATATATATATATATATATATATATATATATATATATATATTATATATATGTATATTATATATGTATGTATGTATATATATATATGCGTTATTTACAAAAATTTATAAATCATTAAATTACATGTTGTTTTAAAAATATGTGGTTTAACTGTATCCATAAAAACTAAATTTTTACAATTTAAGTTAGAAAGTTAGTAATAATATAAATTGATATAGAAATCGTTTTTCTAAAATAATCTAGTACTCTTGAATCGCTCAGTATCAGCGCCTATACTTATCAGTAACACCTTATTTCATTTATGTCTTGAAAATATTCCATTCTTATTCAATTTTGTTCAATTCTTATATTATATTAACTAAAAGTTTCTTCTTATATTTATTTTCACGTTGCTAAATAAATGCATCTCTCAATCATAGTCAATCTTAACAAAAAGTACTCTAAGATTCTTTTCTAATAAAATATGCACCCGATTTTCAAATGTATTTTCTTCTGAGATAAAAAAGAAAGGGGGAATGACTGACGAAAAGGGGTAGAGCGAATCTTCCAGAGATTCTTCCCTTAGATCAAGAACATTTGGTGAGAGTAATTCAACGCAAAGAAGGAATGGAAAAAAATCTCAACTTTGAGTACCGTTGAAATGCCTGGTATTCCGAGTCCCCAAATTGATTTCAAGGTTTGGATATTTCCAATAATTTGCTTTAGCCGATAATTGCATCTTATTGAGTTCCAACGGGACATTTCGTAGCGATGTTTGAAATTTTTCTCTATTTTTTTTAGCTTTTTGTGATTTTTTTCATTAATTTTATTTTCTGCATCGTCACCAAGAAAATTAACCTTTATCGATTTGACATGAAAGGAACACCAAAATGTAATGCTGACTAACATTGAGTTTCTTTATTCTTTTAACCTAGTTTTTTCTTAGTGAGAATAAATTTTAATATTTGATTTCCGCAACAAAAGGTAGAAATCTTATGTTGTATTTTATTTTCATTGTTTTGCATATATATATATATATATATATATATATATATATATATATATATATATATATATATATATATATATATATATATATATATATATATATATATATATATATATATATATATATATATATATATATATATATATATATATATATATATATATATATATTGTGTTTATTTAATTTAATTATTTTTATATTATTATCGCATGGTTAATCTAATATAGTAATACAGTTTAAAATTTTGTATTAGAAAAAAAAAATTTATTAAATGTAAATAAAACCAATAATTTTAAATCTTTATAAAGACACAAACTGGTAAGAATGGGCTGCAAAAAATTTATCCGTATTTTAATTAACCAGCAATATTCTTAAATATAATGATGTATAATTTTTTCTTTTTTGTTATTGAAGAAATTACACTTTTTCTTAAGTGAATATTTAAATTCTTATGGTTGTTTCGAGTTAAAAAAGAAAAAATATTATCAAAATATTTATGTAATTTGCATTATTTTCTTAAATATTTTTTAATGTTTAATAAGTGAAAATTTTTTTATCAATTCAAAAATATTTATACATTTAAATACAAAAATATTAAATGAATACTTATATTTGAATATTTTGCAATATAAATAGATTATTCTAGTTAAATTTCAAATTAATAATATGCTAACTATTTAATCATTAAAAACACCAATTCACTTGTTTTAGTTCTTGAAACTATTTAATTAATTGCATGAGCATTTTACTCATGAAACTATATATTTTAAGAAATCATTACATAATAGAATTTATTTTTGAGTTTTTGGCTTATGAAAACAAAGGATATTATTATTAAACAAAGGCTTATGAAATTTTTATCAATAAAAAGATATTTTATATTTACGATATGAAAATTAATTAAAATATCAACATAAGCTAATTAACAATTTACAATGCAAACAGTAACATAATCAGCATGATAAAACGCAATCTAAGTCTGAATGCAAATTTGAAATTAAATATTAATAAAGTAAATAATATTATATATAGTATCGTGCAAACTGTGTGTTTTCTTATATATAAAAGTTTTTAAAATAAGTTATTTTAAATAAATAATCAGTTTTCACAAATTATGTGTTTAAAATAGACCATTTTGTAACATTTTGAATTTGATAAATAAAATTTAAAATACTAAATACTTTATTTTTTATTTTAATATATAGGCATAAAATACATCAGACTGTCAACACATTATGGATTACCGTCAATATTTTACAATTTTACAATATTTACAAAATTCTAACTACACGTTAGAACCTTATTTGTCCCTGTGTGCAACCGAACTTTTGCGACCGAGACAGTACCACAATCTGAACCGTCTTCAACATAACATGTTATTTATTATGGGAAATATAATCCAACTTTACTCTATCTACTATACATCTTACTCATATATGGGATAAATACTCACCGAGACACCTGTTTGACACCTGACGAGTCCTGTTTTTTTCAGAGATACTCCCTCAAACTCTTCGAACTGCCTCAATCTGTAAAAATCATTCGGACCAGATGATTTCCTCATAACATGCATACCAAATCACAGGAGTGATGTACACATTTTCTGATATGTTTTGTACTATTCAAATTGAATTACGTGCATTCCATGGGATGAAGGGGGGTCTGGTTATTAAAGAATACAAGTGGCTATAGTGGTTTGTATCTTCGGTGTATATTGAACATAATGTGATTACTATTAGCTGTTTAATGAAGTTAGAGTAAAAATAAATAAAAAAGTAAATGGTACATAAAATAAAACGATTATTTGCGTAATTTAATGTCATACTCAAGTTAAAATATTAATAATTTGGTTTATTGGTGTAAATATTTTCCATCTACCTTTAATGGGGTTTTTACTGAGGAAAAAAACGCTTCATGTTTGGAGGGTTTCACCTACTCATAATTGGTATCCTAGAAAGCATCCTCCTGGTATCTTGCTTTTTGAGGGAACTAGAAGCCAACAGACTTGTATTTCACGTTTCGCCAGTGATCACCTAAGTGTCCTCAGTATATGCAGGATCAAAATACTTTTAGTCTGTGCACAAAATGTAAAGCTGAACAGATATCGCATGAGCACATCTTGTGCTGCTTGAATTTTAATTTATGTTTTTAAATTTCTTGGCTGTTTATAAACTTGTGGAGTTGGTCTAGTACTGGAATTAGACCATCTAGAATTTTCAAAAATAACAACAACATTGATGTATAGAATGATTAGCTTATTAAATTCAAATTTTAAATTATTTCATTAATTTTGCTAAAATAACAAGAAAATTATTGAAAACCTATAAGATTATTTGTTGAATGCAATCACATTTATCTGTGTGCAAATTTTATTGAAGAATTATGTTTCCACTCTAGAAAACAATGAGATTTTAAAATCCCCTAAAAAAATGTGACTTACACAGATATTTCATCATTTTTTTATGCCATTATTGACGGATAGGAGATTAAAAACATTTAAGATCATGTCGCTGCAAAGAAAAATCCTCTTAAGAATATCCACCCAATTTAATTAATTAGTCACTAGCTAATTAATGAAAAATGAGATATGGTAAACAAAGATTATTAATTTAAAGCAATTTTTTTTATTTCATGATATGCTCTACATGACATTTAGATTAGATAACTAACAAGTAAAATAATTTTTCTCACATAAATTGTTCAATAATTAATAGAGAGTTATAAAGCTTTCTCTAAAATAAACAAATGAAATGCATTAACTCATTCGCCTTATTTGTTCGTTTAAACCTTTTCCATAAATGTTTCTACCCTAAATGAACAATTTCTTATATCTTTAAACACGACAGTACATCTCATTGATAAATCTATTTAAAATTGAGTTTGCAGTACAACTGAGGGCGGTACCAGGGCCACTCAAAGCATTGCCTTTCTGATTTTCCCTTCCGACTAAAGCTCCGCTGCAACAGATGACCCGCTGTGTGATTTTGAGAGAGAGAGATTAAAAGTTAGCGGGACGGTAAAAGAGTCATTAATTTGCATACGAAGACGAATGGCCGAGTTTTGTTCTAACGAGCTCCACTTACCAATCACTTAATGTTTCTACTGACTGACGCGAATTTGGTGGAGCCTCGTGTTTAACTCTTTAACGGGGAACTAATTAGGAAAGTTGCGCTTCGAACAAATCGTGCCCTGCAAAGTGGAGTAGAATCCTTGGCTTTGTATGCAACCCTGTAACAACCCTGCCTGTAATAAGAGAGGTGCATGAAATATTCACAGAAGATAATACAACGTATGAGTACGTACTGTACAGATGATATCAAGCACACAGTGAAGTGAAAGTCTAGTAATTGTTGTACTAATTCCAAATTTTAAACATGGAATTTGTTTCGCCAAAGGAATGCATTCACAAAGCTTTACATGTTGTTGTTTTTTTTTTCAAATCCAGTCTCTTTCCCTGTTAGAATTAATGTTAAACTTTGTAAGGGAAATCAAAAGCGAATTAAAAATATGTTTAGATTTTATGCGCGTGCATTATTTTGCAAATTTATCTTAAAGATGGAAATTATTTCCTTAGTCAGGCATAAATTTACCTATTTCTCTTGTGTTTTATTTTTAATGTAGAATGCTTTAAAGCTGCAAAGAAAACCAGAAGTTAATTTGCAAGAATTTCTTTGAGATAAGAGTTATTTTGTTGAAACATTTTCACCGTAGAAATTGATTCTTTGAAATAAACCATTTATATATATTTTGTATATAACACATCCTGTGCAAATGTTTTATTGTATTTTCTGATAAAAAAAAAGTTTTAAAGAATCAGGGAGATCAAACATAAAAAGCATATATTTATTTCATATGCCGTAATGTTTTCTTTAATAATATATTCTAACATTGAAATTTCATCTTTTCGAAGAAATTTTCTTTCATATATTTTTCTGTAATTTCTACAATCCTTCATTTTTCAGGGAAGGTGTTTTAGAGGAAAGGCAAAAAGTAAATTCAAAATATGTCTTATTTTTTTATTTAAAATTTGATCGATCGTTTTCTTTGAAATTAGCATTTATTTATAATGTAAAAAGATTGTTATTAGGAGATTATTTTATCTTGAAAGAGATCTAGTGTGATTCTATTTTAAGAACAAAATAAACGTAGTTATTCTAAGAAAACAATCAAGTAAGTGGATATATTTAGAGAAGTTTCATTTATTCTTCCACAGTTGGAATTCTTGTTTATGATCCTCCTTTATATTAAAATCCTGTATTATATACTCAAACATGTACAACCTTTTAATTCATTAAACTTTGTATTCAAAATCTTTGTACTGGCTCTCTTGCATCATTGCAGATGAAGTAATTTTAATGTTTTTTAAAGTGAATCATGTGATAATTATTAGATATAAATAAAAATTATGGAACCATTTAGTTAATAACCACTTAGTGATATATCTTTATTCTGTATATGTTTCAAGCGCCAAATACAAATATTGAATCATGAATTTATTTAGAATTTCAATGTATATTTTATCATTCTAAGTATTTATTTTTAACTTCATTATTACTTAAAGTCAATGGTAATCATATTTTTACAATAATGCAATTAAACATCATATTAACAAAATATATAAGTTGAATCATGCAATGTGTTTTTGGTTTCACAAAACTATGTAAATTATTTTAAATTTTTAAATATAATGAAAATTGTTTTCGCTCACTTTTCAGGGGATTTAAATTTTCATTTAATAATTCTCTGTAAAATTTTTTAACCAATATTTCCTTTAATATCACTATTAGTGACATTGCTTAGTGCACCTTAGAAAAATGCAGGCATTACATTTTCAATAAATTAACTTCAATGAAATGCATACATTTGAACTGCCAAGCTTTAAACTGTTCTGCGCATTAATTGATATCAGTAATTTGAATACTGATATATTTTATATTATATAAATGGCGTTAAAAATGGGACAGCTGTACAAAAATATGTGTAGTAAAAGTTAGTATAAAGGTATATGTTTCATGACTGTTCATATACACTGCTATAAGATAACAAAGATTTTTGTAAAGTTTATTTATAAGAATACAAGATGCACATTATAAGGATTAAAGCTACAGTTACCATAAACTATGAAGCAATTTCTTGCTTCTCTAGCCAGTCCATTATATTGCTACATCAGTCGAATTAACTTCTTGGTGAAAATGCTGATTTTAATGAGAGGAACAATGACTAAATCATATTGCTCAGTTTTCTTTCATGCAGAAAGAATTAAAAAATGACATGATTTTTGAAGCTTTAAATTGAAACATCGTTAGAAACACAACGATATAATACGACAAAAATTTCACAGTTTTAGCAAAATTGAAACTAAAATAAGATTATTTCCAATGTCAAAAAGTTAGCATGAGTAAAAATCATATTTTTAGAAATGATCTATTCCTTATTCGGATTAACGAAGTCTGTAATTTTATGAATTATAATTATTAAAATGGATATTAGATTCTTGATCATGTTTATAAAAGAAGGATAAAAGTATAATTAGTTCTTATTGACCTGATATTGACCTGTTTTTTATTAAGGTAAATAACCTGTACACAACATGATAAACTTTTGTATTACTTTTAAATATGTGATTTACACCAAGAATTGATTTATAAAGTTTCGTAATATATATACACTGCTGGACAATTGCTATGGACGGATAACACTATTATCCATAGCAACTACAGAATGAAAGGAAGCAAAATGTGGAAAATTAGAATAAGTGCGGGATATAGTAAGAAGTATGCGTATGCAAATTTTTTTTCAACGTCTGTTCATCACGAGATAGCGTTCATAAAAGCTTTAAAAAAGCTTTATTCATAAAAGCTTAGTGGACAGTTGTTGTTTCAAGTCAAAGTTTTACAGGAAAGATTTAATAGACGAACTTGAAATTTCAGACATGTCTTCCCAACATCACTTAGATGATTTTATGCGTGGTCGAATTATTGGAAAGATCGAAGAAGCGCGAAAAATAAAAGATGATGCAGGGGAATTCGACATCGCTCAAAGCGTTGTTTCACGGCTGTGGAAGTCATTTAAAACTACTGGAATGTGTAGTAGGTGGCACGGGGGAGGTCGTGTTAGAAGTACGAGACCTGCAGAAGACAGATATATCGTCCTATGAGCAAAAAGGAATAGGCGCATCACAGCTCAGCAGGTGGCAAATTAGTTTCTTGCTGCCTCAGAAAAGCAGATCTCTCGAAAAACTGTTGCCAGACGTTTGAGGGGAGGAGGAATAAACGCCCGCCGACCTGTTATGTGTGTCCTATTGACCAGACAGCACCGTTCTGCCCGTTTGAAATGGTTTCGTGAGCATCGCAATTGGACTGAATAGGACTGGGCATGAGTACTATCCTCAGATGAGAGTAGGTTCAGTCTGTCATCGGATTGTAGACGCCAACTGATCTGGCGCGAGAGTGGTTCTGCTTATCGTCCAGAAAATATTCAAGAAAGGGACCGATATCCGACATGCAGTGTCATGGTGTGGGCCGGCATCATGATCAATGGAAACATGCCCCTACATGTGGTTGCGAATGGGACTATGACGGACCATCGATACATTAATGAAGTTCTAATTCCTCATGTTCATCTTTTCCGTTGTGCTGTCGGTGATAAATTTGTTTTTATAGATGATAACGCAACATATCATCGAACACTCGCTGATCAGGATTGTCTAGACAGCGAGGGTATTCAACGCTTCGTATAACCATCACGTTCTCCAGATCTAAACCCCATTGAAAATGTGTGGGGTGCTTTGGGGAGGCAAGTTGCTGGTCGAAATTATCCTCCGACAAACAAGAACACCATCATCCGTGTACTCCCAGAGGAATGGGATAAATTGCCTCAACAGCTGCTGGATAATGTTGTGCAAAGTATGATACGACGTGTGGAATGTTGCATCACACTCCACGGTGGACATATCCCGTACTGATACCTTTCTTCAAGGTGCCTGCTGACTTTTAGATGCATTGTTCCATTTTTCCGTATGCAGCATCAAATAAACATTTTTTCCAGACATTTCACACCTTTTGTTCTTTTCAGGACAATAAATATTCTTTATTCTAATGTCTGAACAGTGTGGCAACTATATTTTATCCTACTGGGCCTCATGTCTCGCTTAATGTTATGCTACATTGCAATTTGTGATCCGTCCTTAGCAATTGTCCAGCAGTGTATAATAGGGGTGCAGGTGAACTCTGGACCTTAACTTTAACCTGGAACCGTTAACCTTACAGTTAATGGAATTGTAATAATCGTCCATCACTAAACGCCTTGCAATTTTGAACCACGATCAGGTGACGAGGTCACACCTAAGCAGGCATCTTCCTTATCACATCCACACCATACCACCGACAGGACTTCACAAATTAACGTTGATACGTGACTAACCCATGAAGCTCCAGCAACCCAGTCAGGGAGAATGTGGTCACCCTTCCAATCACTGCCCGTGGCAAAGGATGCTTTGTGTTGCTGATCTTAACAGGAAGCGGTTCTTAACAGGTTTCATAAGCTTAACAGGTTATGAAACTACTGATCCACGGGAGGACATATAAATTTAAGAGCAAGTTTAAGTACTTTTTAGCATTTCAGAACATTTTAAATAGGATAATTATTAACTATCGAACTACAATATCACAAATGATACAATTAATTCAACTTTTTAATAAAAGAAATAATTTTACAAATCATCATTTTTCAATTAAAAATGAAATATGCTGAATATTACGTACACATTACTGAATAGACAAAAACAAGAAATAAAAAGTAATTTACACAAATGAAAAACTAAAAAAATATTATACTAATTACTTCTTTATATTCAAACTATGAAATATCTCATAAGAAATTATATTTCAAAGTAAATTTTAATACATTTACATATGCGCAGTTTAAAATAAAATACATTTTATTCTGAAAATTTTCGAATGAGAAACCAATTTTTTTTAATCTAATTTTTGTTTACTCTTAGATACAATTCAAAAACAAATTATCTTTAAGTTTAGAGCTACAAAACAATACAGACTGGGTGAACGATAATTCTCTTGTAAACGATTGTCTTTTTTAATGAAGAGTCAAAATAAGATTAATTTCGGTACTTCTAATTTGACTTTAATTAAACGAAGAGGATTATTGCGAGCAGCGCGGCTACATTATACGTCGGCTAGATGGGGTCTACCATCGGAATTGGAGGTGATGAGCAGAAGATAAATATTTGAGCTGATGGGGTTCACCTCTTTTGCTTACATTAAAACCGAGCCGCGAAGGCCAGCCCACGTTCATTCTTCGGAATTAATCACGTGACCACCTTGCGCCAGCATTATGGAAATTTCCGGAAGACTTAAGGTGGATTTTACGCGCTCTAGAAATTCATCTTCCCCCGGACTTTCCTCCGGATGATGGCTCTATTTTACTCCGCATCTGGGGGCCCGTACATCATTACCGCTAACGATGGGGACGTAGTGAAGCGGTCGGTAAGTTGGGAGAGAGAGGGGGAAAAGCAGTAGATGAGAGGGAAAAATTGGATAAAAAAAGGGAAACAAAATAACATTGATTGCGCGTTTTAAACCCGAAAATTGAATCCTTGCGGAAGGGAAATATGAGTGTATTTTCCCTCGAGAAGTATTGACTGAGCTCAGTTCATTGTGTGAAAACGTTAAGCGGTTTTGAATCCTTCCCTACTTGCACAGTCTTGTTTTTCATTAAATATTTTATTTCCTCATGTGAATCTGATGTATTGATTTTAAGAGTTTATGCATTTTAAAGATCTTAAATTTAATGTTTCTCTTTTATTCAAGGAACTTAAGTAAATTATTGGAAAAAAAATGGAATTTATCATTGAACAAAAAAAAATGTTAAGAAAAATATCCTTATGTTTAACATAGCAACAGTCAATATTAAAAAATTCACAGAAAGGAATTTGAAAATATGTTTAATTTTTCACACAATACTGGATTAAGAATATAAAGAATTCTTAGCATTTTTTTGCTTAACCTTCATAATTTTTCATAGATTATTCTAAAACTTGAATTTTCGTATGTTATTATAGTCTCAAGATATCTAAAATCAACGTAGGTCACCTTAAATAATAAACGTAAAATAAGTAGTTTATATTCAAAAATAGTTCATAAAAATTGGACAATGTTGCATATAAATAGTCAATATAATTTCGCGAATTTTTCTTAAATTTAAAAATATTTAATATTTAAAACTTTTTTGATGTATTTAATGCGGGCAAAGAACGTGGGACGTAATTCTAATTAATCATAATAATTTACTATGATCCATTTGAATGTAAAATACGATTCCTTTTTTTATTTAAAAATTGTCATTTACATTGTAAGTTACATTTTTAAAAAATATTGAAGTGTTAAAATTGCAGAAATTAATTAAGTGGTGTTGACAGATCAATAGATAATGAGCTTTTATCTGATATCACAAATGTATGATTTTTTCTTTCAATATAAATGTAACATGGAATAATTTATTTTTTACTTATATTTTATGAATGTAACATGTTATTCCTTTCTATTTTGTTTAAATAATGTCTCATTGAATTAAATCTATTTAAAGCCGAATTTGTAAAAAGAATCCACTTTTCTCAATACGATTAGAAAAATTATTCTTATAAACGAAAAAAATACAATTACATAACAAATTAATGAAGAAAATAAATTTTCTGCAAATTTACTTATTTCAAACATTTTTCATGGAATCAACAAAATTTTAATAATATCTGTACAAAATTTTAGCTGTCTAGTTTATACGACAATTTTTTGCGATGTTTAATTTCAATTAATCACTAATTTTATCTCATAAAATGTGAAAAATCTTTCCTTTTTCTAAATTAAATAATTTTACGCCCAGCGTTTTTATTGCAATACCTTTGTCTTTCACGTTTAATCTCATAAACATATTTTGTTAAAATATGTAATTTTTACCTCAAACGAATCATGGTGTAAATATATGATTTTAGACATATTTAATATATCTATATATCTATATCAGTATTTCTATAAAATATAAAAACGTGCACGTCTGATTAAACTGTTATGGATACAAAAATTAATTTTCTACAACTTTAATACTGGAAATTATTATTATTATTTTGTAAAATGTTAATTTATTCGAAAAAAATCACGTTTAACATATTAGTTCTTTTAATAGTTTTTCATACTAGAGTTTAACACATTATCTTTCAAAGAGATTTAATTTTATCATATACAATATAAATTCTACAAATATATGAGTACAAAGTCAACAGTTTTCTTGGTGAGCTCACTTTACTGTCCTCATGAGCAATATAAATTTAATAATCGATAAAATCTAGAGGCATAAGGTATATCTAAATGTACGTTTTCTATTTTTAAAGCAATTTTATTTAAATGCAAAGAAGGTGAGTTTCATTGTTTGAAGCATTTAAGCAGTAGAATTCCTCATTCATTTTAAAATATGAATTACTTTTTGTTTTTGAGTTATTTATGGATTTTACAATTAAAGAATTTGTCTATAAATATTGTTCCTGAGAGATTTAAGATCCGTCTTAAAAAATACTTATATTATAAACAAGTGCATTGTATAGGTACCTCTTTGGAGTTAAATTTGCACTTGTGGAAGGAAGTACACAAAAGATTGTTCTATAACTATGAGCAGTGAATCTGAAAGAAACGCTAACAAAATCCCTCCTCAACGAAAATTCCCTTAAATTAGCTATTGTCTCGAGCAGGCATTAATCTTCTCCAATGAATGCCAATAGTCACCTAGTTTCTTTGAGGACTACTTCATTCTTTTCCTCTAAACAATTTGCATTAAGGGAGATTTGCAAAGTAACCTAATGGTTGATAAGATGAACTACCTAATAAAAGGATATTCACGACCCTCTTAATGTCTGCGAACCAGCGTTAATTGCATTAAATGGGAAAGTCGAAGTAAATTGGAATTAATTCATGTTACACCAATCCACAGAAGCCTCTGATCCACCTGCCGCGACCTTCCAATTTGCAGTCAACTTAGATGTTAGGTAAATCTTATACTTTCTTGTTTCTAAAGCTTTTAGGGAAGAAATTTAAATGAAACGCTATTCCAAAAGAGAATTCATTACGTTGGAATTCTGTGAGTTTTGTGGTAAAATCCGGAAGATTGGTAAATCCTACGTTTCAAAGTTAAATCCTTTCGTTTAATAATAAACAACGTTAATCTAGAAAAAAATACATGACTAACATCCGACTTTAAAATTTACCAAAACATTTCGAACTTGTTTTTATTTAATTCATTTATTTTCAAAAGAATTTCGTTTTATGATTTGCAAGAGTTATTTGAAAAATTGTAATTCATTTAGAATTGGAAATGCTTTTTTAGTGGGTGCAACACAGAAATCATTTCCTGAAAAATGATTTTTAATAAATTACTAATACTAAAAAGGTTTTTAAAATAATTCTGTCAATTAAATGAGTATCTAATATGTTTATAAAGCAACTTAAAAAATTGTTATATACATCATTCAGTTTTTCATAATTTTTTATTGATAAATATTAAAAATTTTAGAATGTAATTACAAAGAAGACATTCAGTCAAACATTTAAAAGTTTGGAGTTCAATTATTAATATTATTCTTTGATAAATTCAAAGAAATCACTTCAACATGAAAAATAGCTAATTAACTACTTATTTTTACAAATTCATTTCAAAATTTTAACTCGCATCTCATAATTTTTTCAGAATAAAAGTGTACTCATTAAATTTTAAAACTGTATATACTCAATTACGAATTAAGTGAAATAAATTAGTTTATGTCTCTCCACATACAACTCTTGAAAATTAAAAATTCTAGCCAAAATAATCTTTCCATTTACATATTATGGCGTTTGTCTAAATTAAAACATTCACATTAAATTATAAGGAAAGAATGAAATAAATTATGTCAACACATCACACACATTTTTACTTGAAGCATATTCATATAATTCTTATTTTAAGAATTGAAACGCCTGAAAATAAATTTTGATACCAACTTTTAGCTAATTTTTTAAACAACAAATTTAAAAAAATACCGTTGTTATTTTGTCAAATAATATGAATTAATTATCACCTTATACTTAATATGATGAAATATATTTTGTGGAAATGTTAAATCCTAAATTATTTATACGTTGTTGAAAAATAATTTTAATATTAAGAGAAAATAATAATTAAATTTCAAGCGAGCAATTTGTTTTTTTTTTAATGATAGCAGTGTATATTTGAATTTTAAACACACACTGATACATTGTATTTGTTAAGTTGTGAGTTAAAATTTATTTCTTAAAAAATGAAAAGATATTTACACCATATAAATTACCTAAACTAATGCGAAACAGTTTCATCAGAATGAAATATTTTGTTTGACATTTTGTATAATCCAGTTTTTCATTACAACATGAAATATAAAATTTCCTTTGACAGTAAGATATACTGCACAGGAAAAAAGTATTTTGCATTTAGATCGACTTCAAAAACCATAACCGGAACTGATTTTTTTTTTTTTTTTTTGCTGACACACATTTTTTCTTCTAGTAATGATACAGAAAAATGACAGTCGCGTCAAAAATTCAACGACGCGTTATCAAATTTAAAAGAAATGTTCTGATGATGTTTGAATGTGGAATGTATACCAATGACCCAGCAGCCGTAATATTGTTTGTATCTCCAAAACACATCAACTAAAAATGATGTCTTATTAAGTCAAAGGTTACGATGTTTATAGGAAGATTTTTAGTGAAGCCTTTGTCTGAATTCAATTTTTTTATGCATATCAAATTAAAATATATTTAAAGTTTAAAGTATTGTAAAATAAATTATGCGTATCTAATTTTTTTCTTAATATATGTAACTTTTACATACATTTTTATCCATTAAACCTTAATTTAATACTTTGTAAACCAAATTTAAAAATGCATATCTTTCTATTATGAGGGTTGTGGAAATATATGATGATATTGCAAATATTTATTTGAATTCAAATTAAATTTTATTTACTCATTATAAACATTAAGTTTGAAAGTAAATGCATTTGTTCAATTAAACTAAAGATTAATTTTCAAACTTTCGAATTTTTTGAATGACCTGTAAATAAACAAAGCACACTTGTATTAAAAACAGTCAATGAATTTTTGATGTATATTATTCTCTTTTGAACCATTTTTGGGTTCTGTTACTTTATTTTAATCAATATGGATTTATAAAAGTGATCTATTTTGGTATTAATTAAGACATACAAACAAGACTTTTGTAATTTTATTTTTTATTGTTTAGTTATCAAATTAAACAATAAAAAATAAAAGGGCAGATTTTTTACAATATAATCTAAAAAATAATGTATAAATACGAAGAAAACTCATTTCAATTTTCGCATTTCTAAGAAAATAAATTATTTTTATACTTTTAAGCATTACTTAAAAGTGTAAAAATAATTTATTACTTGAATATTAATTTAATCTTAATATAAACTTTAAATGTTCAAGTAATATGAAGCATTATTTGAATATTTTAAGTATTGATAACTATGCATTTTGTATTATATAGGCAATTGTTACTAGCCTTTATTTTTTTATTTTAAATGTATATTCATTTTCATGTGAGTCGTATTAAATCAAACTTGATAATTTTGCTTTTTATCTATTTATATGCATACTTTTTATTCCCAGTTTTTAATTCGAGCAATAATTATAATTTAAAATTGGTCATATTCATAGAATAGGTTGATGAATGATAAACACCTTTACTTTTAATTTCGTAATTTATCAACCATGTCAGTTCTGAATATTAGCAGTGGCTCTAATTCAAATTTAATCTACAAGTTTTAACTTGCCCTCTCATTTATGCAAAAAATATTATTAAATCTGTGTGGTAAATTAATAAAAGATTTTTTGAATGAACTACAAAGCAAGAATATCAGAATGGATAATACATGGAGCGATATGTGTCATCCATAAATAATTTAATTTATCCAATATACGTTAAGAATATATGTTATCTAATTATGCTTTCATATGAAAACATAACTGTAAACAAATTCCGGTTGTTAATATTTATAAAAAAGTGAAATTTTATTATGTCCATCTTTAAGAGATTTTTTCTTGTATTAGTCTTTATTTTAGGATGTACAGTAAAATTTTAAATTAAGCTAAATTTTAATAAATTTTTTTTTAATAAAAACTGCTTTTTCCTCCTGTAGGAATCAGGAATATAGTGTTTTCTTTGTTTTGAGAAAGATCAAGAAAACTCAGACTCAAAGCTTAATAGCTAGAAACAATATTTTCATTGATTGAACTTGGAATCTCGCTTAACGAAATTCAATATAAGCTATTTTCTTAAGATTCCAGTCCCAACAGGTGGGATGTTTGCTTATGATAACGGGCTGTGTAACGGTGAAGTATTATTGCGCGTTTCAAGCCCCCTCCTTAATCGACCGAGAAATTTGATACAAAGCAAAACGATCATTCTTACCAAATAAAAATGAAATATTATAGATTTTCTCTTCACGCTTTTACGATATTTGTGATCAAATGGGGATGAAATCAATACAAAAATTTGCTTCATGGGATTAATTCGTTATATAGCTCTATCGTAAAGGAAAATATTGCCTTGGAAGAAAATACATGGGATTATACGCGCCAAAAAAAATTCTGGAAGTTTTCCTTTTTGGAATGTATGAAATTAGAAATTTTTTTTTACTTTCAATCAGATGAAGGCAGGGAATTACATACATTTAAAGATATTATTTGAAAAGAACTACTTAGAGAGAGAAAGGAAAATTTTTTCAATAGATTGTTGTACATTTAATTAATTCTTGTAAATATTATATACTTATAATAAAAAAGAACTTATTATAATATATGAATACATACAGTCAGAATTAAATTAAAGTTTTAAGTGTAGTTAGTAGAGATGTTATACCCAAGAAGCAATAAATTACTCATTTTTAGCACTTAAAATAAAATATGTGTGATTTGAATATCATATATAAAGTAAAAGGACGTTCTTTTACATATTGAAAAGATAAGGATTTTGATAATAGTAAAAACAATATCACCTTGTGTATTTATGACAATATTATGATTTATAACTTTTATACTAATTTAAATTGCATAATACTTACTAATTTGCTAAAATTTAAATATCTGTGGGTAAAACATAAATATTAACATAAATTATTTTGTATTATTTTTCCAATATTTTATGATAATTAAGAAATGAATCTTACTTGGCTTATACTGAACAATATGTGAATCATTCTCTTCACTTTACAGCTATATACTCTGAGAGATGACAACCTATGTGGGCCAAGGCCTGCAGTGTCTATCTCTGTTTTCCTGACCTAGAGTCTCTGCGGTGCGAAGTATATGTCACTATTAGGTTGTTAGCCTAACCCCAAATCTTCAGTTTTTAGGTCCCATTCAAGTTTGGTATTCATTTCATTGACCTACTGAAGGGATGAAAGGTTGAATCGAACCTCGGACCTGTGCCTTGGGAGCATGAAACGCTACCTCTAAACCACCGGGCTTCTTACGGATTTTATGCAGCAACAAAATAAATGAAGATTAATAAGAATTTTATTAATGCATTCCTTTAAAACAATTTCATACTAAATACTGTTACTGTGTTCATAACGTTATGTTAATATATAATAAATGCTAAACCATCTGCTGATATGTGCATCCCAGGATACAATTTTTATTTTAACTAATTGTCACAAGTTTTCTTTGCCGTTCAAAGCGAGGTCTAATTATATCTTGACCTAGAGTTTAACGTAAGTTCTGTACCATTATAGACATCCAACCAAAGGTGGGATTCAAACCTTCAAATTGTTGAACCAAAGAAAAGAACACTAACCATTCAGATACCAGCTTGGCTTTACTTTCACAAAATAACATTTATTATTTAGTAGCAGATAATACTTATTATTTTACTTCATATATATATATATATATATATATATATATATAT
The DNA here is from genome assembly GCA_037975125.1 of Latrodectus hesperus. Lineage (NCBI taxonomy): Eukaryota > Metazoa > Arthropoda > Arachnida > Araneae > Theridiidae > Latrodectus > Latrodectus hesperus. The sequence goes on from CM075856.1 coordinate 89,481,030, forward strand.
ATACATTAAAATTAATAGTTATTAAATAAATTTTATAGATTTTGGATCATTAAAAACATTGGAGTCGTAGGAATCGTACAACTCACAAACTGTTGAAACAATAAACTGAAAATTGTCCTTAGATTGATAGCTATGTGGATATTTTCTGGCTGTTGGCATTCACTAATGATATGATTGTGTTATTCTGAAATTGTAAATGGTGACTTTCTTTCATTCTCATCACACTGATGATTTCGGAGAATTTTGAGGTTTTTATATTTATTATATATATTTATTATCATCACACAATATTCAGTTATCTACTGAATATAGTTAATTCAGTAATCGTCAAATATAAGGGTAATATTTCATTGGAATGTATACCTTTTTTGACTGATAAGGAAATCATTGCTTACACTTACCTGTGACAGTCAAATTATATTTATCCGAATAAATTTAAAATATTCGTTTTGTAATATCAAATGATTTATGTATTATTTCTTTTTACATCGCAAATTTTGCTGAGTCAACAAATCTATTCTTCAAATAAAATTATTTTTTCATCTGTAATGATAATTAAAGATATTTTAAAATGAATAATAAAAAATTACAAACATCCTTGGCGTTTGTACTAAATAAAAAAACGAAATATAATTTTTGCGAAGTCTGTATTATACGAATAATTAAAAATGGGTGAACATTAAGCATTACACAAAACTGATTCTCTTATGAACTTATCACATCAAACAGTATATAAATTTAACTTACTGCTGAATAAAGATATATTTATTGAATGTTGTGTGATCAGAATTCCAAACATTTGGAAATTTTTTGATTTCTTAATACTCATGAAATAAATTATTAATATATTAATTTATTGCTTATGAAGCAACCTTTTAAAATATGTATAAATGATACCTGTGAAATACTTTTCTTTAATAAAGGTTTTTGTAACATGGAAATTTAATATAAATCGATCAACAAATGTTCTTAAACAATTCAAACGGAATGAAAATTTTAACCCATTCTAAGTGAATAAACGTTTGAATCGTTTATTTATTTTAAATAATAAAGAAAATAAAGTTTGTGTCAGTGAATTCATGTTTTAGAATAAAACTATTTCAAAATTAACGTGATTTTATATTGATTGTCTTAACTAAATACAAAAATAAAAATCTTATTCAAATTTCTAACTCAATTATATAGCGTTTGAGTACAAACTCAATTTTGAAAAAGCTAATCCTCTTATGTAAACATTAAATTTAATTGGATTATAATAATCCTTTTTTTCAAAATGATTAGCTAAATAAATTAAATAAAAAAATTTGTAGTACAGAGTAAAGAATTATGAATATTTTAATAAGTTTCGAAATATGTATTACAACATATTATAACTAAGAATAAATTTTAAGAAAGTGGAAATCTTTAATAAAAGAACTTTTACTTGCGTAACATTCATTTAATACAATAAAAATTTTCCGCGTTAATTTAATTATAAAAACACCAATCTATAATCACAGTTATCACTCTCTTTTTATGAGAATAGTTAATGAATGTAAACATATTTATCTATTTATATGTAAAATATATATAGAATAAGTATTAGTTTCTAGGATTAAATTTATTGAAATTCGAAATAGCTTATAAATTTTCTCAGTATTTTTCAAAGGGAATATATTTTGTACAATGTATATTTTCAGTTCTTAAATTCTTCTCATTCTTATCAGTTAATAAATCATTCTAATTTTTAAAAAAAGAAAATTCTGGCCATACCGTTATGGATTTAGAAAAAAATATTTTTTTTCAAAAATCCTGGAAAACAGAATTTTCAATTTTAATTATCTGCTACGCTATTTATGTTATTTACAATTCAAATTTTTGTCTTACTTTTTCGTACTAAATGTGTATTTTCTCTGATATAGAACTTGAAAGATTGCATTAAGTGTATTTGTATAGTTCTTTTTATAATTATGTTTACTTAGTCAATACACATATCAAAGAATATAGATTTTTACAAATTTTCTTTTCTTAATTTTTGTAAATGCCAGATTACTTATAATACATTTACAAAATGTATTTTCTTAATTTATTTGAGAAGCAATATTAAATTATAAAATCAATAATTATATTACTTCGTGTTTGCCTAATGAATCATTAGATAATTTAAAAATTTTTCTTTCTGAGTTAATTCTGACTCTTTTATATTAATACTAATTATAATTAACAATTAATTATCTTATAATATTTAAAATATCTATTTAAAATTAATTTTTAAGCAAGTTTTAAACAATATAATAAACATCATTAAACTATTTAAACTAATGATAAAAATACTTTTAATAATAATAAAAAATATTTATAAAAATTAAATTTTAACAAATAAATTTAATATTTATAAAATATTAAATAAATTTAATTTTATAAATATTTAATAATTTATAGTAAATTTAATAAATTTTAAATAAATTTAATTTTATAAAAAAATTTAATTTTAAGTAAATAAAGTTTTCTTAAACTTTAATAACTATTGAATTTTTTAATAATTACTGTGAAGTGCCTTTGTTATATTTTAATGATATTTATATATTGTGTAATAACACAATATATAAATATCATTAAAATATTTGTAATTAGCGATTACTATTTATTATTTGTAAATATCTATAAAATTATTTATAATATTATTTGATATTGACCTTTAAGCTGTTATTTTTGATAAAAATTTTATTAATATCAATACAACAGATAAGAGGTGTGCACTCAAGTTTAAACACTAAATCTGTCACAGAGTTGCTGATAACAAAGCACTTCACAGGTTATTTCCTGCAGTAAGAGCAAACAGCAATAAGTAATTCGAATTTCCCAACAAATTTACAAATGTATTAAAATTCTCAGCAATTATTTTAAAAACAGCTTATAATAATAGGAAATTTAATCATGAAAATCTAATAATTAAATTAGAATTTAAGACGACAGTTGCCTTTTTTCCATCAAATGAAGCTAAATTAAAAGATTTCGGGATTTCTCATTGGTTCAAATCTAGTTTTTCTGGTACTGCAGCCGTGGTGTTGTTTCGGCAATGATTGTCTGAATGCCAACTTTTTAAACCTGAACTTAAATGTATTTCTGTCTGCACTCTCTGTAACTTATAGTTGTGGTGGCATGGTTGGTTAGAGCGTCTTTTTCATTGTTGAAAGGAAAAGAATTCGACCGTCATCTTCAATAAATGCAACTTGGGCATATTAAATATGAAGTAGTCTTAATTCCTTCCAGGAGATATGATACTTCTACACACTGGCACATTAAGTGTCAATCATTACCTTCTTGGTTGCTTTTCTTAAATAACGCCTTCCCAACAGTTTACATATATTTAGTAGATCTCAACTCTGCAGTTGGTACAAGTAAGTATTTATCACTCTCTGTAACTCTGAAGAGTCAATAAAGACACAGTTGCCGTATAATCCAGGTTGTTAAGTTCTGAATTTTTTGGCGATGAAGAAATGTTGCCAAGATGATGTATTGTAATGTACGCGATGACGTAAACACTAGGGTTGCCAAAATAGAATTTTGCACATATTTCTTATTGGTCATTATCACAATGACGCAATAAAAATAAGATTGCCATATACATAAGAAAATTCACCAAAAAATCACCAAACTCAGAATTTGACATCCTGGATTACACGGCATCTGTGCTTTCATAAATAAAAAAACATATTGATGATGCTGCACAATAATCTTGAAATTCTGTTGTTCTAAAGTATTGTGAAGGAAGTCAAGAACAATAGCTTAGTGGCCAAATGCTTGAACATTTGTATAAGTAAACATAGTTTACAAGTATTTTTATCATCCTAATTGTTGATTTTTTGAAGATGCGATCTATTTTAAATTTTATTATTTACCTCCCACAAAAAATCACAAAGTATGTAGTTAAAAACACAAACGGCAAATCAATATCTTTAGGTTCTACCAATGATTGACATCTTTCATCATGTTCAAAATAATGCTACTTAATTAAAATTTGTATGGCCCTTCACATACGCTATTAATAACAGAAACTTCTCCCTCTTTTGGATTCAAACAGTTGATTCAACTCCACCGTGTGAATGAAATTTCAGCTGAGATTAGGAATCTGATCATGAAACCGAAATCAAGCGTGGGACAAGTTAAGAAGACGAATTACTGGCCTCAGTGGATTTCTGCATCCATCGAGATCTCTTGCCTGTCATTTTACAAAAATGATTAATAAGTCTGAAGAGATAAATTTATGATAAAGGTTTGGTACATGCTTACCAACCTCATTTTCATTTCATACCTACACGTAAAATAATATTTTTTTCATAAAAAGATAATAATTTTGATCTGCATGAATTTACAATTTACTGTTATTATTAATTATTGGATATGAATTTCAAAATTGCTTTTAAATTCACGTACACTAGTATTGTAACATAAATATGGAGTTTTGTTCGATAATAAATCGAAATACTGATATTATTCTTGTGATAATATATATTTTTGTCGGTTATTTGAATGAGGGCAAAGGTACAAAAATGTGTTGATAATAAAAGTACTTTAATGTAAAAATCATAAAAACTTAGCAAAACATGTGAATACATTCTTTAATCTTAAATTTATAATTGATTTTAAATTATTATTGTAAATTCCCTTTTACGTAGTTTAAAGAAGTGCAAAATTGGACATCGGTGATCAAGTTTTTTAATTCCTTTAAATTATAATTAATTTTTATTGCTCTTAATAACATTCAAATCTTATTGTGTCAAATAGTTTTATTGATACATCAAATTTTTTAAAAAAATTTTAATGATTACTTTTTATAATTTTAAAACAAAATATAATATTTAATTTATAATATAATAATATTTAATTACTTTTATAAGGTAATATAAATAAATTTTAAAAAATTTAATACAGAAATATTTTTACTGTTTCTTACAGATAAGGGAAAAATATACTTTCTGAAAGTGTGTGTGTTAGTCACACTTTTTTTTATTTTTATGCATTAGATTTTTGATCTTGAGTTAAAGTTGTAAAAACTGAAAACATTCAGTACTTGTTACATTAACCTGTATGCTATTAACATTGGTATATTAAGAATGAGATTAAAATTTAAAATACAAAATATTTATTACTGAAAGTTTCATAAGTGAAATGATATCACTTGAAATTCTTTTATTTGTTTCTAATGGGCACATACGATATAAATGTGATAATAATGGTTTTTAGTGTATGATGAAATCACATCCATTCGTCAAAAATTGCTAATTTTCTTTTAATGAAGATTTTTGTTATTTTAGAATTAACTTGTAAATAATTAAATTTATAAATTTATACTATAATCATATTTTCAATTTTAGATTAAGGTAAAATTTGTTTTACTTTCTTGGAAAATGCCTTTTGAATGTAATAACATAGTGGTAGACCGAAAATAGCTTTAGGTTATATCGGTACCTTTTCGAATTTCCATACCTGTGTTGCTAAACTTGATCAATAATAAAAAATAGCATTTATTTCTTTATTAGGGAAGCTTAAATAATGCAATGGTCCTATAAATTGCAAAACTGAAGTTCAAGAGATTTTATTTCAAGAACATGAAATCTGCAGAATATAATCTGTCTTTAAGCACATCGTTATAAGTAACTCTTGAACATCGAATTACTGTTCAATAATTAATTTGAAGCGTCTAATCATTTCACAAAGCAATTAATCGAATGTTGATCAGTAATTGATTCAATACGGCATTTCATGCGGTATATTTAATTGTTTAATCTATTTTGATATTAGTTTAAAAAATGATTATTTTTCACATCATTTTTACTTTTAGTAATATTCACTAGAAAAATTGAACTCTGTAATAAGATTAGCACATGTTGCTGACAATTGTCCTTTCGGCTTATGCCACTGATTTCAGAATCTGTTTTCCAAAAGGCCATTGCACTTTTGTAACTGGAAAATGTATCATAGAAATTTGTGTGTCAAAATAACATTTTTAAAAAAACCGCAAGAATGGTTCATATATATTTAATGGGAATGCTTAGTAAGTGCAATATCTGACATTGTTTTTTTTAAATTTTCATTAGTATAAATTCTCGCTAGTAAAGTTAGATATCACAAATAACTGTCTGGGATTCACATTAAACTGTAGAAATTAATCTAAAAGTTCCCATTCAAAAGTTAGAACAAAAACAAAAACATACTAGCATTATAAAAAACATGTGAAAATCCTTACGTTACAAAGGTGGAAAAGATATTTAAAAGAATCTTAAGAGCCTAAAAAACAAAAATGATGTTAAATTGATATTAAACATTGATATCAGAAAGTTGATGAATGCGGATGATTATGATTTTCAAAACACCATTTAAAATTACTTGGCATTTAGAAGGGCAATACAGTTACATATGCAGTATATATATGACAGTTTTCTAATTTTTGTCCTTTGCAAACAATTTCAGTACAAGAATAGTAAATAAGAGAAAAACTACCTGTGGTTTATAAGAGGAAAGATCAAACACAGACATTTTTTGTTTTCAAAAAAAGTTTTAATAGGAACAAGAATGAAAATTATTTTTCTCACTTATATTTTTGAATTGTAGAAGACAATAAATGTGATATCACGATCTTCACTGTAATATGCATCATCACTGTGAAATTTTTATATTATTTTAAAACAAAACCAACCATCTTACGCCTAACTGATTCTTAAACGAAATTGTGCTTGTAAATGAATAAAACGCAAATAAGATAAATTTATGAATAACAGAATATACATGGAAAAAATGGGAGTGATCGAGGAGAGAATGAAATTTTAAAAGTATCAGTTTGAATTTAAATTTTATTAAATATTTCCTCAAACATCAAACTAATAAGAAGTGATTTATTTGAGGAATGAACCAACCCACTCAAGTTACCAAACAATTAATAATTGTTACTTTAAGATCCAAAAATCTCAAATGTAAAAATTAGGAATTCAACTCTAGAATAAAGTTGTACATGTATATTGTCAAATAATTTAACTATTTAAACAATGAGGAATTTACTAATTTTTTGCTAAATTATTAAATCACAAGACTTTTATCAAAACTGTTTAAAATTAATCGCATGAATTTTATTTAACCACGTAACTTAAATCCATATTAATGATTTAACATGTTTGTTTGAACTGGTTGTCTTCTATAACAATGGAATCTAAATTTGTTTTGAACAATGAAACATTAAGATACAATCTAAAGGACCTGAATTTACTCTCTGTAAATGTGAGAATGTATCGCGAATAACTTTATTCTTAAAAGGATAGAATTATGTTCCACTAATTATGCTCATTGGTGTGGAAACATTATATAATGCAATGGAAGAGTTCTCTAAGTAGGAAAGACTGGAAAATATGTTTTGAAATTTAAAGTTTAAATGAATCCATGCAATATTCTTATTTCCATTCCATGATAATAACTCACATATCATCACAAGTTCTAAGATAATTATTTGTATACACAAAGTTAAATCTTAAAGTTTAATATTTGCTGATTCTATTGTATAACCGATACTGGATTAAATGTGACTTATACATGTAAGTTACATTTGTTATAATAATTCTCCAAATTGGTTTAAATCTTGAGGTTTTCATTTCAATCATGTCGTATACATTAATTCACATAGTAATGATATTATTTTTTTAATTTTTCAGACGCATTTAATTTTTCAACTTCAATTTCAGCATGAATCACCAATGAAATTCTCTGGATTTAAACAATGAAATAAATTTTAAAATTAATTTATTTAACCTCATCAACAACTATTAATTAATGAGTTGAAATGTATTTTATTGTTATTGCATTAGAACATTTCAAAAATCAGAAACGTATATTCATAAGCAACCCTAATATCATAAGGGGATCTAAGCGACTCTTGATTTAAATTATAATAAGATCCGAAATAAATGTAAGCTTCAAAGCGTTTTCATAAAAGGTTTTTTCATAAAAAGGAATAACTTTTTTACTAAAAATAATGATTTTTTTAAGAAAATAGCTTATATTTTGAGAAAAAAAATTAAAATTTTTAGCGTGACTTAATTAATCAACAGTAAATCACTGTGAAGAAAGTTTCAAAAATTTATAAACATTTAATTTGATAGCTAAAACAGAATTTTCATCTGAAAATAATTATAATAGTTTAAGGAAATTCAAGACTAAATTGAAAATTAATTTACATTACTTAAACTAATAAAGAACTTAACTGTTTGGAGATATAGATTTTGCAATTTCATTTTTTTTTAATTTTAAAGTTTTCTGATTTAAATTAATATAGAAAAGCAGAAAACTTTTGTAGTTTAAAATGACTTATTGACAGAAACAACTACATCAAATAGAATTATTTTATAAATTTAATTCTGATGTTGAATGCATCTACTGTTAGAAAGTCTACAGTAAAATAAGTATATAATCTCTCTGCTATCCTAAAATTATAATTTTTCTTCATCATTTCCAAAAACTATATATTCCCTACTATTAAAAATGAAACTTTTTTCTAATTTTACCTCAGAAAATTATGACAATTTAATGGTTATTCATGCAACAAGATAAATATATCTGTATAGTACTAGGAATTCTCATCAAACAGAAAATTAAGCCATATATTGTGTTTGATCAACTAAAAATAATTTTTATTTAAACTTCAAACAAATTTAGCGCTTAAGTTTCTGCTATTTTATGCTAAATTAAAATAGTTTTTTTCTTAAAGCATGAATATCATGTGATACACATTTTTAAAGATAATAAGGTTGAAATTCGTGTAAGGAATTATTAAAATATTTATTTCGAAACATTTTAAATAAACGATAATGGACAGTATAATATCTGGAAGTTGTTTGAAGACTTGTTTAAGTATCTATTTCATTTTTGTCTTCCAGGAGATAGTTTTCCAGATTCAAGTGTCGCTATGAAGAAAACTCAGAAATATCACAAGCACGCACTCTTACCGATGCGCATATAGAAAAGTAAAAGAGCAATCAATATCCAACAATAACTGGGAAAATTCAACATTTGTTGGGCTTAAACTCGGGACATTCCGCTCTGAAAAATGCTAGCAATGATTCGTAATAAGCTCTTAGCAGTTTACTCTTTGTTACTGCAAAATAAAATACTATACGCAATTCATGTTATTTTTATTTCTACAATAAAAACATTTATTTCATATTTCCTCTTACAGTGAATTCAACAACATCAGGTTGTCACATCGACTTACAGATAGTGATCTAAAAAAGGTTTATTATAAATAAAAGAGCAATTTAAATTAGGTTATTGAAGACATTATACATGTAATTATTTTTTCAATAGGTGAACAAAAGTTTCCTTAGCTGATAAAATGAGATTGTTTTTAAAATACTATTTTAAATTTAATAAAATAAAATAAAATAAAAGTTTTATTTATGTGTATATAAATGTTTTACTGGGGTAAAATATTTTTACTTTTAAATAATATAAATGTTATTTAATTTAATAAATAATTCAAATACTTATTTAATTTTAAAAATGTATAAAATATCTATTCCTCTCAGAAAAGTGATTGAGAAATATTCTTAAGGTCTTGATGTTCTTTCAATTTTATGCAAATTATTCATTTAATATTATTAAATATTTAATAAAATTTGTATTACCACACATAATAAGTGAAACTTTTTTCACTTTATACAAAATATATTTATGAAATTATTTCATGCATGATGTAGTATGAAAGTTATTTAAAAAAAATTCTAAATAAACTAATTTTCAAACATTTTAGTTTTATTCCAAGTTTATGGCTAGCGAAAATAATCATGAACAGTCAGCAATAAATCATAATTAATATCAATTTTAATATATGCAAGAAGCTGAGACACTTAAATGAATTTTAGGCAATGCTTACTCGCGAGTTACTCTAAATTGTTTTCCCTAATCTTTAAGCATACGTATATACTCAACTTAAAATTTCATTTTATTAAAATATGTAATTTTACAATATAATTTTTTTAGAAAACATATTTAAAAAATATAGTGTGAAAAAGTTAAAGAAAATATATTAGAAATATTGATAATATGAAAATGATTAACAATTTCTCAGAAAATAGGAAGAAATAATTTAAAATAATACACTGCATTTAGAAACGCAAGTAAAATGGTATAATTATTATTTCAAATTGTATGGGAAATGTAACTTTAAAGAAAATATTTTTGTTCTAGTAAAATAACTTTATAAATTAAGGCTCCATTGAATAAAACTGATTTAAAAATATCAATTTGAATTTTATTCAATATATTTCTGTAAATGGATTTCATTGTATTTTTATTAAATCAAAATTTAAAATTTGATATGCTCATTCTACAAATTAATTATTAATCTTCATTTCAATATAAAGCATTTTTATATAAGAATACTTAAAGATTTATTATAAAATTATTAATAATCACTTAAAAATAACAATATTTTTAACTCTATAAAATGCATGAAGCAATCCTTAAAAAAATATTGAAAATATAATAAATTATCTCCATTATAGTTCAGCCGAGATTAAATTAATTCTAAAAATAAATGCGCCGTTATACTTTGCCGCAATACACCCGATGCTGGAAACACCATTGAGGGAGTCGTAAAATATGCTAATGCATTAGCCAAAATGAGAATTAAAGTATATAGATGATCCGTTTCTCTTCTTTTTTTTTCATTTTCGTGAATTTATTTTTTCTTATGACTGTTTAATGGCAGAGATAAAACGCTGGGATTACGGAAACGTACTTTCATCTCACCATAAGCGCGATCCGGCGATCAGTTTAGCCAATAATGATGCATTAATCAATGTCAGCTGGTTCCTTCCCATCCCACACCCCCAAGTTCTAATCCGTATTCCTAGAAGTACGCCACACCTTGTGGCAAAGTTCCAATGGTCTGCAGACATTGTATCATAGTTGCATGCGTAACAATGGGAAAAATAACATGGAATGACACGAACATTGTGCACTTTTTGGAAGTTAATAAAATTATCAGTCAAATGTCAGCCGAAGAGTATGGTAATTCTCATTCGCTGTCAATGTATTACTTTAATTGTTATTTTTAAAAAGGTATGTTTTTGTGCACTCTTTTATTATTTCCTTATGAATTTTATGCACATTTTTAATATCTCTAGCACAGAAATATATTATTCAGAAAAATTGGCTACTAAATGTACAGAAAAGTTTATTTTTGATAAGGATATTTATAATAAATAATAAAAAATTTAATTTCACAAATCACATAAAAGAGATTTATTATTTCTCATTAATAAATATTTAGTTGCAAATGAGGTTTAGTACACTACAAATATATTTTTAAGTATATATTTTAGAAAAACATGTGCTTTAAAATATAATATATTTATATAGGATTTTTAATAGTTATATGAATATTAATATCAGTATAAAAATTCTTATTTTGTTTATCTATCAATATTTTGAACGGTTTGTTGAATTTAGGATATATTTGGGAGAAATGGAATGAAACTAATATTAAAAACCTAAAATGTGTTTTGAAATTTTAATTAAAAAGCTGGCAATTAATTTTACCCGCATCAGCAATCGCACGATGAATGATGGAAATGAGAAATGGAAGGATTGGCATTGCCTTCGGTAACAAATACTGCTTCTAAAAGTAACACTAAGATGGTCGCATTTGAGTCACCTTGGTGAGAGATTGCTCAACTGCAATGATGTGAATCACCCTACCGATCATGCACCCAATACCCTGGTTTGGGGTTATATTGCATTTCACCCTAGCATTCCACTAGTATGCAATTTTGGTATACTAAATTGCCGAATCTACATCTCTGAGCTTTTAGAAGTCTCAGTCCTTTCATGTCTCCAACGTTTACCATCAGCCATGTTCCATCAGAACAATGCGCGAACACCAATTGGAAACACGTAAAAAATGGTATGGGTATCACCACTCATTCCAATAGTAGACTAACTTAGGCAATATTTAGACACAGGGTTTACTATAAGCGCCATGAATGCATCCACACACACACAAAGACTTTTTAATTCTACACCTAGATAGGTGTCAGTAGATATAGTCAAAAGTTGTGGATACACTAACTATTTATTTTATCATCATCTACATTCTACATGAAGCTTCTATATCATTCATTTGATCTTTGCTTAACGTAAGTTTTTCCAATCAAATTTGCTGTATTTTGGCCAGCAGTAATTCGTATCATTAACATTTTCAAATAAAAGATATTGTAAATTATACAAAAATATACGTATACAACAATTTAAAAATTGTTTAAATATAATTAGTTTGAATACAATCACCATTTTAAAAATTAGTTAAAAATTAATTATAAACACCACAGAGATAGATACATACAAAATTATATATACAATCAACAAGATCGTTTAAAGTATTTTATCTTGATATAAGACCTAATAAATATAAATTCACTTTTACATGCATATTAAATGAAAAAAACAAGTTAACAAGTTAGATAAAAACCAAATAAAAATATATCTTACCGATATTGCATTTCTTCTATATCCAGACCCTGTTTCTGACCTGACCACACAAAAAGTGATGGATTTTCTAGCATCGATAATTTATTTTACTTTCTGTCTGCGCCCTTATCAAGGAATTTGATTCTGTATTTCCGGGGTTTTCTTCTTTGAAACATATGATTACTGCTTATTATCTGTGAAAAGTTTTCTCGAAAGATAAAACGTCGAATACTGTATTTTTATGAAACTACTTTTAATAATAATTTACTTAAAGGAAGTTATAAAACATTTGCCTTAAAGGCTATGAACAATACAAGCATAAAATTCAGACTTTTAATGCACGTTCATATTCTTTTTCAATTCAACCTTTAAATGCTGTTCTAATTATATATAATAACAGTGACTGAATCATAATATAATATATGTGTTAAAAATATGAAAAGTTAAATCGTGAATTGTTAAAAATACATTATAATTATTTACAATTCATGAAAGAAAAAATTACCTTTTTAAGAAATTTTTAAAAACACAGTAAAAATTTTTGCACTCACATTTTATACAGAATTGTCCCTTTTTACGTAAAATCATTTGGAATTTATTGCTTTTCATTACAATCTTTGTTTTTGGCATTTCTATATTTAACTGTGTACTAGTACTCATTAGTATCATTGTCACTTTCCTTCATTTCAAATATGATGATTAATTCAACTCTTTTTCTTCAGTAAGTTAGTGTTTACTACCAAAGAGCAAAGCAGATCTCACTTTGCTATCTCGTTCACCAACCATAGCTTAACTCATCATTACATAGTGATAAGAGGCCCTTTGAAATAATCGGTTCCAGGTTCGGTCCCAACCTCTGTTATACCAAGGGGAATGGAGTGTTTTCCTTCCGCTTTATCCACACATGCCTGTCGGGGTGGTTGCTTTGAAGTTTTTTGGGTTTTTACTCTTGTAATACATGAATGAGACCTACTATACGTTTAAGTCTTTTGTAAAGTAGAATACCGTTAATGTTTCAAATCTTCATAATCATCTTCGTCTCTTAGTCTAACCATCCACTGTTGTCCAAGAAACAGTAAATTTTCCACTTTTTTATATTTTCTTCCACATTTCAGATATGTTTGCCAATACTACTGTGAAATATATACTTACTTATATTTTGGAGTATTGTCTACTTTCAAAGTTTTATGATTCCATTCGCAATCATTACACTGGGTATCGGACTTTGTTAAAATTCAAAATTACCTTACAAAATACCAGGTATTGATCAAGTTATAAATAAATGTATAAATTAGTGAATACCTTTAAAATCATTAGCAAATTTAAATTTCAACAATTTAATTTGAAATAAAAGTATTTTACTTCAAATATTAAATGCATTTTCAAAGAAAGTTAAATTAATTATACAGAAAAAAGGATGTGATAACTATATTTTTTTAATTATTCCCAGGTTTGATTGTGTATTATTTAATTATTTTTATAATATTTTAAATTAAAATAATGAAAGATATAAGTAATATAATTTGTTAAATGTAAGAAGAGATAGGCACTTTAAATATAGAAATTGCCATGATATAAAGCTGCTGGAAATACCTGTATGTATTTAAATCTATTCAAAAATTTTCAAAAAATTGTTACATGGAAATAGAACATATTTAATAAATTCAGTTAAACTTATTTTTATCGCTATGATTTCTAAATGGAAACGAAATTTTGGAAAAATAAATTGAATCTCAATCAGACCTGTTTGCATATTACACAGTACAACTTTGATTTGAAATTCCAAAGTTTGATGTCTTTCGGAACGCACTTTTGTAAGTAGCGTTACCGAAATATGCAATTTTTTTGCTCTTTATTCGAAATCCTTAAAGTTAATTCACATCTGCAAATAATAGTCTTATTTATTCCTCCTAAAATATTCAACTTGGTTTCTTATGAATCAGGCTTCAGAGAGCCGTTTTGTAATATAAATGGTAATTCACACTATCGATTTTTAAAAGTAAATCTTTATTTCGTATATTTTAATCACTTGCCATGCGAGTTTTCTCTGCTTTCTCTTCCGATGATAGGATTATGGAAGAAAATATCTTCAGTTTTTCGAAATGGTTGGTGAGGAAAACTTATTAAATTCAAAAAGGTTTAATCACAGACACGTTTTTAATTCTTACCCCTCAAAATGAAACCAAGTTTTTTGCTTTAAACAAAGTATTAAGATATTGTAATTTACACACGTAAGTAAACTGTAATTTATATAAATTTGGATTTTAAAAAATATTAATGGATATCTAAATATTTATGAAAAAAGGATACTAAATATCGTGAATAATTACATTGAAATAATGGTAAAAATATCATAAATACTTTTATAAACATATATTTTTTTTAAATTTCTAATTTATTTTTCATTCATAATTATTTTCTTACGGGAAGTTCAGGTATAATCAATTTTCAGTATTTATATATGAAGTGATAAAGAAGTTTGTTCTTAAAAAATTAAATTTTTCACATATTATTCAGCCGAACATATAAGGATAATAAATAATTTTATAAACATGCATAATTTAATTGGATAGCTTATTTTTCCCCTTATTGAAATTCGTATACAGTGTATATTTGGTTTGTGATATTTACATTTAATGAAAAAATTGTATACAGAAAAAGATTTTTCTCTTTCAAACATTTCAAAATTTAGTCCAACACGCATAATAAATGTATTTATAAACATGTTTGTTTAATTTAACATTTACTTTTTCAGCAAAATCTCATTGGAAACTCACTTTTTCTGATTTGCTTTAGTGAAAAATAAATTTAGCGAAAAAATGCATACAAAGAATAGCAACATTTTTTACTGTCCTCAAAAGACACAAATTTATTTTAAATAAAAACATAAAATTATAGATATTTATATAATTTATTTCCGTGATATTTGTTTTGAATGCTATTCATTGAGAATAAATAGGTAAATAAAATTTTGAGTGCAAATATTAATTAAAAAAGTTAGTACTTTGAAACATTCACAAAGTAATATGACAAACTATATCATACAATTTATCACTAAGTCACTTTCGGTATCAAAGATACAATATTTTCACAAATAAGGGCATAATATTATAATATTATGAAAATCTATTTCAAACTGAAAAATCTACAAAATGTGTCAACAGAAAATTTTATAAATAAATTGTTAAAGAAGTTAAAAGGAAAAAATAAGTTTCTTCTAAATTTAATGAAAAAACTGCATTGATAATTTTAAAAATAATACCATCAATTGGGGTTTTAACAAAATATCCAAATTCACACATATTTATTTCATATTTTATAGTTTCTATCATCAATATAACTATACTAAATGTCTTTGAAATGACTGCATATTTTATTGAGACGGCTAGAAAATTATCTTGGTACTTTAATAGCTTCTTATTTGCGTAAACTAAAACTACTTTTTGCTAAATGATATTATGATTGGGATAATTCTATTTATGTCCTTTTCGAAAATTGCAACATAACATGCTGCAGAGCTTGTTAAAGTGTAATTAATTGGGCCTTACGTTGAAGAATCCTATTTCAATAAAAAAAGTTCTTAGATTTACATCTTCATATAAAATGATTCATGTCTCATACAATAACTAAAATGAGTTTGATAGAAGTCAATAGATCAGGAAGGACAAAAAATATGAAACTGCCGGTTGATAATAAATTTTATTTATAAAAACATAAAAATGTTTGTTTGAGAAAGATTACATGATTCCACATCCAAAGCGCAAAGTTGCTGCACATTAAACGAAAATAATGCATGCAAAACATTAAAGTACCTCCATAAAAAAAAAAAAAAAAACGTCAGGATCAATCTTGGTATACACAGTGTGACTCTAGATCTTCAAATAATTACTTATTGAAGAATTGCGTACTGAAGGAAGCTTAAAATCGACACTACTTTGCTAACTTTCGATAAATGCAACAGTAATACTAACGCGAAAAGCGAATCTCAAAATTTCTAAATTAGACTTTTGTGGATAGCAACTGCATGATCAAAATAGAAATCTACTTGCTCTATGTCCAAGATAAACTGAGGTTGGTTTAATTACTTTAGAACAAACGTGATCTAAAGTGACAACAGGCATTGCATGCCAAAATTGTATAAAAACAATGCATGTTCAAGTGAAAGCCTCAAATTATTTAAATTGTTTTAAATTGAGTAACGCAGGGTTTTTGTTTCAAGTCAGACAGAGAAGTTATCTTGAAATGTTTTATAAATGCTCCTTTCTTCTCCAGAAGAAAAGCCTCTTTTAAATCATCTGCTGAAAAGTGCTTTCATATTTCTTCAATTTAAGATTTATTAGTCTATGACTGCTTTAAATCATCTGTTGAATGCCATAATGTGCCCATAAGTAATCATTTAAAAGTTAATACACTGCCCGACATTGAAAATGCAACACCAAGAAGGAGTGACCAGAAGATTAAGAAAACTTCAGGGTAGAAAAACCTGTAGAACACAGAATCAGGATAAACACGCAAAACAGAGTTATACAAATAATATGAAATGCGTAGCTCTTCAACGTAGGATAATATATAAAATGAGGAAACGGCAGAGAGAGCAATATTTGTCCCATTATTACAGCTTGGAAAAAAATCATTAAAAGTCTGATGTTGTTGTAAAGGACACCTGTAATTGCAGAGAATGCCAGGCTATCGTCTGCGGAGTCAATTCCAACAGGGAGACGAGTTTACAAGGAGCATAGTGATAGGACTCAGAAGGGCAGGCTGATATTTACTGCAAATCACAGCTGACAAACACCTGGACGCGTCAACAGTGCATAAGTTGTGACGAAGATGGTTGGAACAAGGAACTGTGGAACGTTTGTGGGATGCCGGTGCAGCCAGAATGATGTCAGCCTTAGTGGATCGATGCGTCCCACGGGAGGCGGTGACGGCACCGCAAAGCACGTCTACCGAAGTTCTGCATTATGTGTAAGACACCCTGGATGCTCCCATATCGAGCAGAATCCTTTGTCGTTTATTGGTTGCAGTGGCATTGACGTTTGCGTCTATGCCGTGGGATCATGGCATCCGTTAAGAAGACTGCCATTGACACAACAGCATAGATTCCAACGTCTGTTACTTCGTACATCACAGTCCACAGTGGTCCTACCACCTACTGACCCCAAGAGTGTCTATACACAAACACACTAGGCAGAATTCAACTAATTTGAATTAAAGCACACGTGGGCAATTAGGGGAACGAACTGACAGACAAAGATGCAAAAGAGGCTGCTACCAATGGTGATGTGTCAGTCACAAATCTGCCACAACCAAGCTCCTTCCTAAAACTTCTATATAAAAGAACCATCAGAAATTGGCAAAGAACATTGGACACATCGCAAAATGGTAGGTACACTGACGATTTACTTCCAACAGTCTCCACAGATTTCCTAATCTCAAACCCTTTTATTGACTATTTAATAACGAATCATGGACCCCTCCCTGAATACTTCGCAAGATTTGGCCAATTTATTTCGAACATCTACAAATGTGGTGATTTGGGAACTGCCCTTCAGTACATAGTGAAATGTCCATCTACAAAGTCCTTCCACATAAAAAGGCACCATAGTCAAACAGACCTTCAGTTTGTGCAATTTTGTCTAAAGGACGGTTTTAGACGGAAAAAATAATTCAAATACTCAAATTCTTAGCAGTATAAGGACTCAAACTCTGTCGTGACCCGGTACAATCTTCAACGATGGTAGACAAAACCTTATTCATCATCAGATGAACAATAATACTACCATTTACTTCTATTAATATTTGTATATATCTAATGTGGTTCATATTAGTGTAATTATTTTATTTGTTAAAACTAATGTTTCCTATAATATGTAACATTATTATCTTGTCAATTCATGCAAAATCTTAAAGGAAATAATGAACACGAATAATTTTTTTCAATTATTAATACATAACTTAATGTGATAATTGAGTCAAATGTTTCAAGTAATATCCTTAAAAAGACTTTTTAAATCATGTAAATGTCATCTAAGCTTGTATAATATATTATATATATATATATATATATATATATATATATATATATATATATATATATATATATATATATATATATATATATATATATATATATATATATATATATATATATATATATATATATATATATATATATATATATATATATATTAGGTTTTAAGGTTTTACAAGTTGCAACCTAACCTTGTAACTGCAATTGTTTTTTGAAATTTTGTTTGTTATGCCTTCTTTAAAAGTGACGAATTCCTACCAAAAAGTGTACATATGACATTGATATAAATCAAATAGTCGCCTATAAGGAAACTTGTACTATCATAGTATTACTGTGCGTGTCGATGGCGATTTTATGACCGTCAACATCGGATAATTGATTGATTTATGAAAGTCATTCAGATCGGAATGGCTCAAACGATCCAATCGCTAATAGTTGACATGCCTGCCTTCCATTAAGAATCATACTTTTAAGTCATGAACCCTAAATAAGAAACGGGCCCTATTCCTGCAAAAATGGCTGCAAGAGAAAATCTATAATGTTTTCTGTAATTTGAAGGAGAGAAACGCATATTATTTCTACTGTGTGTGTCTTCGACCTTATATAACACACCGCTTTTCAGGGTGAAATCACAATGAACCTGATTACAATGATATACTAATGGAGAGTTTTCTATAACTATGCATATATTCTTAATATTTTTTAAGGTCATGTAAATGTCATCTAATGTATATATATATATATATATATATATATATGTATATATATATATATATATATATATATATATATATATATATATATATAAATATATATATATATATATATATATAATAATATATATATATATATATATATATATATATATATATATATATATATATATATATATATATATATATATATATATATATATATATATATATATATATATATATATATATCATATTATATATTATATTCAAAGAATGCTGATATCATTTCTTATTGTATTATTTTTAAAAGCCAGTTTTTGTAAGCATATTTTATGGACTGTTTTAATTTTCACAATACCAATAGTTTTATAAACTATCCAACCATATTATACAATCACTTTTTTCAATTAAATATAATACTTCTTTTCTGTTTTATTTGCTACCATTTTCTTACTATTGTGGTATAATGAGAAATTTCTTTTGAGAGCATTCAGTCAAATTATGTTTTCAAAATCAATCTTTGAAATATGTAATTGAAAATCTCTATTACCACTTTAATTATTCATAAACAGTGAAAGATTTGAAAATGTAAATACTTTCACATCTGTTATTTTATTTTAGTATTGTGTAATTACAATGGTTGAATATTTCCTTTCAATAAATTATTAAATGCTTAGTTATTTATTGAAATGAATTTGAAAATCTGAACATTAACACCCTATTAAAGACATTTATAATATTTTTAATTTTATTTAACATTACAAATTTCGTTATTAATATCATTATGATATTAATATAGAAAACACTCGCTGTGAAATTAAAATTAATAACATTTCATTTCCAAATTTATATCTTCGGATCATGCAAAATCAATTTCTTTTATAATTTTCTTAATATAACATTATTCTTAAAATAAAACTTCGCTTTTACTGTAAACATGCAAGACATATTCTGTATATTCCTTTTTTTAGTTAATTCTATGCATTATATAACTATACTGGGTGAAATTAATTTAAAAACTATAATTAAAACTTTACCTTAAGAAATGATTATTTTTGTAAAGATGACAGTGATATTTGAATACAGGTCAGAATTCATCTTTAAACTAAATTTGCAAATTATTCGATCATATATGGAATATTAAGTAATTTTAACTTGGAAAATACTTGGACTTGAATAAATCTATTATAAAATTGAATTTCATGAAATTTTAACTTGGATTTGAAATAAATCTCATTTTTATCATTTCTTTAGAAGTCTTAATATAATCAAATCTTTTTATGTAACAAATCATAATAAAATATGTCTGAAGTTGGATTATGATGATTTTGAATAGTTAGATCGCTACTTATTGCAAGAATTTTGGATAACGAAATTTTAATTTCTTCCAAATAAAATTAGAAACATGAAAGAGTATATTTTTTATTGAGGAGTGCATTGCAGGAATGTCTTAAGCATATATATTATTAAGAAATCAACTTGTATATGAATATATAAGGTGATTTTTACAGATTATATATGAAAATATTGTCGTGTAATTTGAATTAAAGAAAAGAAATGCATGTAATTAATTTAAGTATTCCTTCAATAGATTACATTGAAAGCATAATTGAGTTTTATAACATTTAAAGCAGTTCGAAAAATGTTCAGAAATAATAATCAAAGTATATCTACATTAAATTTGTTCCTATACTATTTTATCTGCAATGGAATTATATTGTGATAAATATAGTGATATCATAATATAGCTTTTCAAATGATTTATTTCAATTTATTCAAATTTCTCAGCATTAAAACTGCTTAGTCGCTTTTAGAAGTATGATTCTATTTATAAATCATGTATTGTACAATGCTACTCAAACGCTCATGCTTACTTCAGTTACAGTTTAATGTAAATAATAAAATTTGTTTTTATTAAATATTATTTGTTGTCTCTACATTTAATATCGAACTTCGGGACTCGGATTGATTGAGAGTCGATAAAACAATTTCTTAAAAATCATAAGAGTTTTTATTCGTAGAAATTTCAACAAGATACGAGAAATTCTAGTTGTAAAAGTCACAATACATAACTTCAATTTGGCTAATACAACAGGAAAAGCTACCAAGCAAGAAGTTTAATACCTCAGACTGACAACTGCTTCTATTTACTGACATACAAGACTGATCGTCTTCACTCTCTTTTCTTTGGCGGGCGATGGTATTTATAACTGATTTAGCAGGAAAATCTAAGAGTTTAGACTATTTCTGGTATGTTATTTCTATCTTGCTTATTACTGATCCTAGAGTTTCTGTGATGGAATTTTCTAAAAATATATTTTTTCGCCAAAGGTCGCCACAAGGTCATCAAATCACCAACTCATGAGAAATGCCGTTTTAAATATAGACTAGGCCTAAAATGCAAAATGTTTTCTCAAAATCTAAGTATTTTCAGATCTATCTGAGATATTTTAAGACAAATGCTAGTAATGTTTATAAATTTGTAACAATATTTTATGCTATAAATCACGTATGATACAAACCACAAATGTTCGATTTCTTAACAAGTAGTTTATCAATATTGTTTTAAGAATTACATGTAAACTAGAAGACGGATCACTGTAACTCAGTTTTCCTTCCGAATGAGTCCTGATCTAGCTTCCTAAAGTGAGAGAAGTTGTTTTCTGATGTGGAGAGAATTTGACATCTGCTATCTTCAATTCCACATCGGTTAAAGAAATTCATATTTATCAACCAGTGACCGTGTTCAGTGAATGGTATTTAGGGTGGAATTATAAACTCCATATCTTTTTGCGTGGAACTATCAAGACTTACATCTACGGAGAGGACTCCATGGTGCTTAATTGTGTCCATATGTTGAGACAAGAGACGATAATTTTCTGAATCAAAACAACAACGCGATATTGCTCAGTGCTCTCCCACCATACGTGTTTTATCTTGAACAGCAAAAAAATCAGAACGTTTGCGAGCATGTTTGGAATATATTTTACGAAAGCGTGTTGTTGTTGTTACTTATGACACTTGGACAAGCCAAGCTCGCTATACCCTTGGATATGCGAGTTTAAGTCAGTAGGTACCGTCTTTCGTTTAACCAGACCACTACGAAGGTGAAAGGAAGACTTCCCTCTAAATTACTCCGATAGATGGCACCACCAGAGGATCCACTCCTATTTTGTCATTCATCTAAAGGCGGAGGAAATTTTATCCAGACCATTACACCCATGGTTCAACAGATTTAGTAAGCTCTCGTATATCACATGTACTCGGTGGGTCTTTTTCGGCATTGGGAATTGAACAACCGTCCTTTCAGATAAGAAAGCAAATGCCCTAACCGCTAGGCTACTACGGCTCCGGAGAAAAGTTATAGATGCTCTCTCAATCCGCTTTCAGTTTCTCTAACCACTCTTAAATAATTTTACAAGAATAAAAGTTCTTAATTTCTTCCAAAATTGACCGCACAATAAACAACATCAGTTTAAGCTAAATTAAATATATTCCTTTTAAACGGGATCATACTCTATATTAACGGTACTAAGCCCGTGTCAGGCTGAGGGATCAGATGTGCTCATTTCATTTATGTGCTACTCTCGATAATACCATGATTGTCTGACAATTTCTCTCCATATAACTTATATATATATATATATATATATATATATATATATATATATATATATATATATATTACATATTATCGGTAAATTTTGCTAAATTCAGTATATAGTTGTTTGCATTATAGCTGTTTATGAAAATTTTCCTCAGTTTTCGGATATTAGTGTATATACAAATATGAGTCAATGTATTCACGTGTGAAAAAATTTTCATAAAATTGAGGGTAAAAATAATATATTTCATATATTATACTGTTTAATATGAGAAACTTTTATATCTTCATAACCTTCATATCTTTTAAGCATAAAATAAATATGAAGGTTATGAATAGATATAAAAGTTTCTCAATTGTGTGTTAAAATAATACCATATTGCAAGACCGAAAATATTTTTCTTGAGAAGTATATATTTTAGAATAAAATGTGTTATGCAAAAAAAGATTTCCTATTTCTCATTTGACTTTCTCCAAAATGACTTTTATTGAGATCGATTTATTTACATAAAGGATACATTTAATGTGCATTTTGAATATTTTGATTTTATTCGTATTGCTTAGATAAATGTAAAATCATTAATTACTATTGCGGTTTTAATTTGATTTAATTAACTTTTTAGAAGTTTTTCAAACCTAAATCGAAATTACATAGTTTAATTTATGTTTGAGTAGTTACTATTCATAATTTTGTAATAATTGATATTTTAAATTTTTTATCTTACTTTATTTATTGTATTTGTATGAAAATTTATTTTAAAAAAATACGCATTATCATTATGTTTAGTATATGCATTATTTGCGCATGTTTGCTCATAAGAAATTATTACAAGCATTCATTTTTGTTACCTGGAACCTATGCAAATATGTTTAGAAATAATGATTAGGTATCTTAAAAAGAGGTGATTGCTATATGTTAATAAAATGTTTATAACGACTTTAGTTTGTGCATTTGCCATATCTAACTTCATGCATACACATATATGCATACATGTAATTTCATCAGCGAATGTTAGGTTTTCTTTCTTAAGTACATACACACACATACACAAACACACACACACACAAGCATATATAGATATTTGTCTTTCTCTATATATATGAGAAACTGTGTGAGTGTGTTGTGCAATTTACTTCAAGTCAAAAAAATGTTGCAATATAAATATATCGAAATTTTTGCCACTTAAAGTATTCATAATTACATACTTTTTAGTAATTAATTTCACTTTCTACTATTAAAATTTTGGCATTAATCCATAAATATTCTTACTCATAATTAAACAAGATTAACGAAACATGCTGTGAAAAATGAAAACATCAACCATTGCAACCATAAAATTTAAGTAGTTTCTACTTAATTAAATACGAAGAATGTTTTTTACATGAAAACTTGATACATAAGTCAACATCGTGGGGAAAAATATGCTATTCAGTACAAAAAATGCACTTGATAGCATTTTTCCATTTATAAAATGAATTAATATAATTCGCTCTACTAAAGAAGCGCCGCGGAGTAAATAGCGGCCATAAAACTGCAGCAGGTTCTTTTTTTTATTGATGTCCGCTTTAAATTTCTGTTTTAATGCGCTCCAAAGGAGTTTCCCGCGGTCTAATGTATTTCCAATAACATCAGAGTTTATTTTCCGGCAAAGTCGATAGATGTCACCACCTCTGGATGTTTTACTGTCTTGTTTTTATGACTATTAACGAAACGTGAAAATTACAGTCACGAACCATGGTGTAAATAAAAAACCGTTCTACATCGGCGAAAACTTATCAAACTGACAAAAGTAATTCTGTTTTTAACATTTCATTTGTTTATTCAATTTTAACTTAATTGAATTGGATTTTATGACATGACAAAATATCATTTATTGAAATCGTTTCAATGTATTATGTACATTTTAGAATGATACATTGTTATGGTTATGTTATTTACAGTTTCTTATAATGAAATAAAATGTTATTTGTGTAGTCTAACATTAATACATACAGCATTTGATGATTCAGTTGTGATTTATTAAATAGATTTTACAGTTTTCTTTTTAACTGTATTGCTAAACATACGTATACCGTACATTAATGCAAAAATCATTTTATTTTTTTTATAAAATTTGAGTTGTGGATACTATTAAACTCCCTAAACTGTTCTGCTTAAACATAATGCATAAAACATTTTTCATTTGAGAAATACTTTTCTATATGTGAAAATTTATCAAACTATCGACATTTTTGGTTGAAAAATTTTCCTTTCGAGGCTCTTACAGAGTATACTGATTTTAAATGTAATAAAATAACATAATTTAAGTATTTCTTTTTATTTTAATTAAAATTGAATCTATCAAGTTGAGATCACTTCCGAGATTTCTATATTATTCAACTTTTATCTATATTAGCAGTGCTATTATTTTCTATTAAAATTATATTTATTACTTCCAAAAATATATCCATATATATTAAATTTCTTAACGGACAATTAGGACTAAAACTTCCGAATACAAGTTTATTCATTTAGTTTTCTTATTATTATTATTTTTGTAAAACTATATTAAACTATGAATTTTTTTGTTTATTGGTGCATTTTTTAGTTGAACTTTAACCATTAACCATATCCAACCCAAACATAATTTTGAATCAAAACCATCTGAGTACGTATCCGATTCTAAATCCATGTTATGCTAAACTCCATTTAAAAAAATAATAATGATTCCTATGATATGGACATTAAAGAACTCAGTATGACTATCTTCACGTGAATACCTTTGAGAGAGATAACTTTCCCCACCTGACTACGTATCTTCATAAATCTATCATAATTATGTTATTTAGAATACTTTTAAGACTAGTCAAAATACTGTTTGTAATTATGACACTTTTGTGGATTCTGTATCTGTGAATATAAAACTCATATACTGATCTAAATCTTCTTGCAGAACCGTGTGAATTGATGTACTGCTCATTCGGCGCTGAATGTCTTGTTGATGAGGCAACGCAGAAAGGATTTTGCAGATGTCAAGATTCTTGTTCAGATATATTTGCCCCAGTCTGTGGAAGTGATGGTGTAACATATTCCAGTGAATGCCAGTTACGAATGGCGTCTTGCTCTCAACAAATAAGAATCTATGTACAGCATCATGGACAGTGTGGTAAGTACTGTTTTCAGAATTTAAAATAAAAGTTACAATAAAGCACACCTCCTCCACAAAAAGTAAATTTTGTTTTGAAAAGGAAATTTGATAATGTGTTTTTAAATCATTTGTTGTGTTTTCCCGTGGAACTTTTAATATGTTTTCCCATTATATTTTTGGTCTGCCTGTGTGTCCCATTATCACATTCGTGTTTATTTTTTTAAGTTATAAAATTCACTAGGAGAATTTATTGCAGGAATCGACTGAATACAGAGATTTCCGGGATTTCCGATAAGATTATGAGATTTATGATTTTTTTTATGCAATACATCAGTGGCACTAAGTAGGCGCAATTGTTCGTGAGGGAAAGCACTGCGTGAAAGGGTGTTCTGGGTGTTTATTCTGACAGTGAATCGACAAAGTTTGAATTTTTCTATTTTGAAGCAGAATATTTTGTTTATCCAAATGCGATTAATATCTCGCCTTCAAGATTTCTTATTCCTCCCCATATGGAGGTTACAATTAATTTAAATACATTAATCATGAAAACAAATGAAAAACTTGAATTTCACGAAAAAAATATACATTTCTTAAGATCTTATATTTTTATCAAAATATATGTATACTATTGTGACTTAAATTTCCTCCCTTTAACGTAATTTTACTGTTATTAATCCATAAATTTACTGTACATAATATATAAAATCATAATTCTCGTAAAAACTAAATCAAAACGATATTTTGTGCATTGTCTTATAATAATGTCGTTGAAGATGTACATTAGAAATAAAGGCATGTATTAAATAATTAATGCATTTATAAACTTATAAATTAACTTAATAAAGTAACTTATTAAATTATTAAAATAATTTATCAAATAAGAACCTAAAGGAAATTAAATGCATGTTCACAAAACCTTTAAATATTTTAATGAAGTGTGCAAGAACTTCGTGTTTTTTTTTAACTTTCATTAGTTCAGTAAAAATATTTTTAAACAATAATCAATTTATAAACTCAAATTTTAAAAACTGCTAATCATATTTCGAGCACGTTACCTTTTAATGTGTGTACTACTTTTATAAATATGATCAGAAACTTTTCCAATCGTATAAATATATAACGAGCTATTATTGCTTTGGCATTTGTTGTAAAAATTGAATAGTAAAATACAGTTGAGAGATTTTTTTTTAATGTAACCCAAAAAATGTCTTGCAAATCCTTTTAAGCAAGAATATTTAAAAGAAGCACAAATATACAATAAGCTGGATTATTTTATTGTTTGTATTCATTTTATTTGTCATGAAGTAGATAAGATTTATTCTTAAAAATGGTCAATTTATTTTATATGAAAATGTAGTTTTATGGTTTGAAGGAATATTAGTCCCTTTGTAAAAGCAAAGGAAAAATGTTGTGATAGGAATCTTCCCTTGTATACTCAATTAAAAAAGAGCATGTGCGTGTCTGCAGAATACCGTTACTAACACCTTATTAAATTGTTTTTACGAGTATCATCAAAAAACAGTTGTATTTTTACACAGATTCATTATCAACAGGTTCTTTTTCCATGTTCATTATCCTAGAAATCCAAATATCTATTTCTATAATATTAAAACTCAAGTCATTTAAACGTGTATTTTTTTGTTATACACATATTATTTTTTCAATAGAAACAGTTTAGCAAACCAGTAATGTGCACATTAAATCATCTGGATGTGTTCTTATAAAATTGTAAGCAAATCACGTAACATTATTATTAGGTTCTTCGATTTACAAATTCCGGAAAAATATACAGATACTTTATATCACAAATTATTTATGTATTAAATATACTTCTCAAATTAATGAATGTTATAGCTATAAAAATCTGAAAAACATAACTCCAGGACCAAAATTTAATCTTTGTAAAATTTTAATGGACTTACTTTGTAAGTTAATTAACTTTATTCAATTAAAATATTTAACCTACAAACAATATAAACACTCTTTGAAGTACAATTTTAAAATTTTATAAATGATAGAATCTGGTTTTTATCCTATAATTAATAAAATTACCTTAGTCCAGTAATGTATTATAATTTTTTTTTGTAACACGCACATAAACTTAGAAAAATACATTCAAGTAATTTAACTAAATTTAATCTTTATAAATTCTTCATAAAGTGGGATTCTTAATAAAATAAACCAATCAAATTATCTTATTTAATTATAATTGAAAATGCAGTTTCGTATTTAATTATACAGGTTTTGAAAAAAAACAATTATATTTGATTGTATAACAAATTCATTTACTTTTCTAAAGCATGCCATTTATATAACCATCTGAACTGGTACAAATGAAAATAGCAGCAAAATAGTTCAAATTTAATTCTTCAAAAAAGTTTCCACAGAAATACATCATAGCCTCAAATACCCTCACATTTCCGGAACAACTCTTTATGTTATTTGCCCAGAATGCATAATTTTGATGAATGGGCGACCAAGAAAAGAGGATTTCGTAACTGATAAACTTCTTCCTCGCCAACTAATACAGCGGCGCTCTTCGCAAAACTTTTCCAGATTACCCGCTCAACTAATCTGCTGCTTCCAACCATTTCTCCTTAAAATTTTTGCTATTTTATTTCGTTTTCTTCTTTTTTTCTCCCATTTTCTCCCGAACGAGATGTGAGCAAGCTTGGGAAGAGTGTTAACAAGGGCAATTTTCGCCTTTTCTACCCTGTTCCGAGCGAGGAGAACCATCCATCTTCCCCACCCTTCTATTGACGAGCCATCCATTCCTTCAACAGAGACCTGATTGTGTCCTCGCGGATCAATTGGACACTATTCCACGCGTCTATTTATTATTTTTGGACCTCGTTTGATTGGGAATCTGGTAGTCCATCGTGATTATTTCGAAGAATGAGGAACACGATTGTCCTAGTCGCCATTTAAATATTCGATAAGCCTCTTGAGGTACTGTCCATTTATTATTGCGATTCTTTATAGCTTTCGAACTCACTAAGGGAAAAGATATAAATTTAAATTCACGACTTGCTTAGTTGGACCTATTTTGATATGCATGCAAATGAAAAAGTTTACATGTATAATATAGTGTGTGTGTTTGATATATTTTATAATTAACTTACATGTTTAGTACTTGGCTTTTTAATGTTGAATTTTAAATACAAAGTTTAGATACTTAAGCAAATTGCTTGTATTTATTATTTTATTTTTGCTATAACTATAGACCAAAAATGAATAAAGTTTTACTACTGAAATCCTGTATGGAAAAAATGCTTAAAGCTATAAAATAAATTATAATTTAAAAAAAAGTGCAACTTTTTGTGTAGTTGCTCAATGTAGAACCATATTGCTTAAAACAAGCTGAAATGTTTAACAACAATTTTACAGTAACAATTGTGTATAAAAACTGAAAACAATAACAATAAATTTACTCTTTATCAAAAAATGACTTACATTTAAAAAGTAAGATAGTTCATAATATTCGTTTTTTTTTTTTTTAAATATTTGGGATATTTTTCAATCACGTCCTTAATATGTTTAATAACAATATTGGTAATAAATGCATACGTTTACGTATTTGATTGCGCAAGAAAATAAAGTCAATATTCAAAAAAATGCACATGGTGTCGATTCCAGACAAGAATCTGAACAACTGTCAAATATTCAAATAGATTTGTATATGCACGAGTATTACTTTGCTTTCAGAAGTGATGAATTATTGCAAAATATCGCAAATAGTTTATGAATGATCATTTTAAACTTTTTGAAAAATAGTTTGCTGTTCTTCTATATCCATACTTGTTTTTCCTTTGACTTCTTAATTCTATCTGTGTCATGAAATTTCAATGTAGCTTTCTTTACAACGCCTTCATATACGAAATCTTTTTTTATTGAAGTTTCCTTTTCTGTCATAACACTTCTGACAATGATAATTACGATCGATACTTTTTTATAGAAATGCAAATTTCGACGAAGATTTAAACAAGCTTTTAAAAAATTTAAAATCTTATGTCCCGTCTATATATACCGTATGCTTCTGGGTTAATTAAGAAATTAACATTTTAAAATTCAATTTTAAAATTATCATTAATTGTAAAAAGTCTTACATTTCTATAGAGAAACATTATGGGTTACTTAATGAAACATAGAGGAAAATATATGTTAATGTTTAACATTACTGCTATCTAAAGTTCTGTTATTTAGGGGAATTAAATATTTTAACATTAAATCGGATTTCTATTTATGATACCAACGTTAGCCCATTTATTAGTGTATTACATTAAATGTCATTTTATTTACTCTTAAAAGAAACTTTATTTCCCTAAACATTTGTACTAAAAATATTAATAAATTAAAATATTTTTAAAATTATTAAATAACCGTAACAACTGATTGTGATTAGATTAACTAAGTCAAACTAATTGTGTTTTATCTATGTTTAAACCAATGCATAGTATATCTTCAAAAAAAGATGATATGTCGATTGACACAAATACAAATTATTCCCATTTTTAGAGATTCTCAATGTAGAATTATTCAAAAACTTTTACCCGTTTTAGAGAATATTTATATGACATAATAAACTTTTACAGCAGAATTTTAAGGCAAAAGTAAATATAAATTGAAAATTTTTTTTT
Source organism: Latrodectus hesperus (assembly GCA_037975125.1). Lineage (NCBI taxonomy): Eukaryota > Metazoa > Arthropoda > Arachnida > Araneae > Theridiidae > Latrodectus > Latrodectus hesperus. The sequence goes on from CM075856.1 coordinate 89,511,623, forward strand.
GTGGTTACTTTAATCGTTCAGAATAATTTAAGTTTTGAATCCTTTAAAAGACATACAGCATGAATCAATATATGCTCAGGAATTTATTTTTTTCTCTTTTAAAACATTTCTTTCTTATGTGTTTTCCTTCTGACGTAGGTTAAAAATTTGAATTTTAGAAATCTATATTCATACGTTCCATATGTTATAGCTTTGATATTTTTTAAACGTAGAATTGGAATTTTTATTTGTATGAAATTTAATTTACGCGCAGTTACTTTAATACATGAGCATGCTTAGTGGTGATCTGAAAGCATTGTCTAACATATTCTTAATATTTATATTTGAAAAAAGAAAGTAACGTTTTCCAAATTGACATGAATTGTAACAGAATATCAACTTTAAGTTAAACTCAATGATTAAATTTTCTTTCGAAAACTATACAATATTTTTTTCAAAAGTTGTTTTCAATATTATGTTGCTAAAATGAAAGCACTCAAAAATGCTTTAGTATATTTATCTATTGCTTACGTCCCATCTATATTTGCATAAACTTTTGAATTATATATGTAAATTTCTATCAGGAAATGATTACCTGAAATTTACGTTAAGAATTTTACGTTTTTTTTTTCTTTGCAAGATTAATAGTTTTATAATAATCCAAATCTTGACTAAGAAACATTATTTTTTTTTCATTTGATTAAAAATAATTTAATATTCTTTTCTGGACAATTTTAACATATTCTTACAAATATATATCCTGCTCAGTAAAAAATTTCAGAAAATGTTCTCTATTAAGTAAGATTATATCCATTATGTTTTTTTCCTGATTTTAATGATTACACTGCTGCAGATAAGTCACGTAAAACTATTTATTTCCTAGTTGTTTAAATTCTTCTTACCCAGTGACACACATTTTCTTTTTCTTAGCCAAACATCGAGGAAAGAGTAAGTGCTTGAGAGTTATCACTGGGATTACACAGCTCCAGAACGATTTATTCCAACACAAAAAGGCTAACATAAATCCCGATCAAAAAGCTGTGTAAGTCTTTCGGGACGCAGCCTTCCTTCCACCGACCATATCATACACGGAACGTCCATTAGCTTGAGAGATTTGTCAATATATTTGGTTCTGCTTGTATTGTTTAATATGCTGTCGCATTTGCCTCCTGTAAAGAGACGGGAAGAAAAACTGCATACGCTTAGGTCTTTTTACTTTTGTTTGCTTCCTTTTTTTCCCTGACGTTCCAAAAGACCGTTACGTAGCCTGCGCAATCCATCATCATTTGCCAACGGGCTACTTGTCCTGGTTAGGTCTACCTTCGAGTCAATGAGGCCTCGAAGAAAAAGAAAGTGATGGAAACGGCGAACTGTCATTTGATTAAGATTTGGGGCTTTTTTTTTTCTTTTCTAAGGGAAAGAGATTTCTCTTTACACAGTAGGGTATTAAATTTCCTGGGAATTCAATGCATCGGTTTTACGCGTAAATTTAAATTTATTCTCTAACAAACATTTTACGGTGGAATTTTACTTTCATTTGTATCAGGGGTTTTGTTGGGAATTTTAAGCGAATAAGTAATGAAACAATAATTTTCATGTTACATAAGTGATGATATTACCTTTTTTTGTGTTAAGTCAGTGATATAAAAAATGGAAAATTTTTAAACATGTAAATTCTATTATTTCATTTGTTGTAATCTATATTTATATATGTGTATTACATTATAAAATAATTAGAAAAATTTTCTAATTGCCTCTGAAATAAATAACATTGTTTTAGTCTCTTTTTTATAAATGTAAACAAAGTACAATTTCAATTACATCAAAAACTGGAATTTCAAAATCCTTTTCACTTTCGTTAAAATCTTCATAAAATCTTCCAAAAGGTTAAAAAATAAGCATTTATAAAAGTAAGTAAATATAGATTATTGTATTCAAGGAAATGTATGTCTCCTTATATTGTTAAAAACAACGCACTAATATAAATATTGAAAGCAAAATAGTAATAAAATAAATTACTGAAATTAATGAAAACAATTTACTTTATTTGAATCTTTTATGAATTTGTATTGGATTTCCTTTTTGAGGTCTTTTCAAATGTAGAGATCACCACTAATAAATGACATTTTTGAAGGCTGTTTCACATTGTTTTCTGAAAACGTCATAAATATAAGAATTATTTTAATTCATATCCTTTATTTCCAATATAATGAAATATAATAAAGAAATATTTCAGTCTTAAAAACTTAAATGATTTTTTTTACTTAAAAAATTTGCCTCATATAGACGCTGCAATTTTTCTTGTAAAAAGTATATAATGAATTAATACGTTTATTTTGTTATTTGTTTAGTATATAGTGGCAAAAAATTTCAACATTTAAAGTATAAAATGGAATTTTTACATACACTTTCTAATAGACCTTATTAATATCTTTGAAATACTTTGATTAAAATCAACGATACTAAATGTTTTGTATTTTTGTATGACTTATGTACTTTTAATAGAAAACTTAATTTTTCTCTGATTAAACATAGCCAGTTTAAATGCTTAAATCTATTTATATTTTTAATATTTTTTACAAATAAATTCATATGAACTTCTTAAATGCATTTTTGTATAATTCTTAAAATTTTATCGAAACATTTCTCTTAAAGTCCAGTAATCTATTATAAGTATCAATTTTATCAAATAAAAATTAATCTATTGATTCAATATGACATTTACAAACGATGAATTCATCTTTCTTTTACTTTTAACTAGAAAGCTCTACATTTTAAAAGATTTTGGTAAAATTCAACATATGATACATTTTTATACCTATGATTTTGCAATTTTTTTTTATCTAATGCAACATATTTTCACTTTCCCAAAGGTTTGAATTCTTTTTTTTTTAATTTGAACTTGCTAAACTTTATAAATACAAAAAGAACTAGATAAGAATAGTAATATATAGTAATAGTTAGAAAGAATAGTTATGAGAATATATTTCAAAACGAATTCTAAAAAATACATGAAAACTCACACAACAACTTTATTCTATAAAAAATATAGTGACTCCCACTTTGAATCCGAAACATATATTAGTAAACAACGAAGGAAGTTGCCATGAAAACATTTCAAATTTACTATTAAAAATTCTCAGAAGAAATAACTTTACAGTTTTTATCAAATCTATTTTGAATTTAGGATATAGATTTTAATAATATAATATTAATATAATAAAAGAAATCAATGGTTTTCACATTATTTTACATCAAATATATATATATATATATATATATATATATATATATATATATATATATATATATATATATACCTTATTTAATATATTTTTTTTCAAAAAATTTGTTTTAATTATTGGAGATCGATGGTGTAAATTTGCCATACATAACTAAAATTAATGTAAAAATTGATTACAATAATTGCGATCTTCTTACCAGTAAATTTTAGTAAAAATTTATAAACATAATAACATTTATAACATGCTTATTAAGGATATTATATTAAATTTCATAGCTTGAAATAAAAATTGATTTAAATATGTATTTAATGAATATTATCTTAAAATCATAAAAGTAACAAATTAGTATAAAATTTGCCTCAAAACATCATTTCAAAATGTAAAAATGCTGCTTTTGTTGTTGACAAGTTATCAAAACGTTATGTAAACAAAGTAAATTTATGGTTCACTCCCATTATTTCAAATTAAATAATTTAAACTAAAATACAAATTTTATATTGCTTTTAATGAATATCTAACTAAACATGTAAGAATACAATTATTATTTAAGTTTAAAATAGAAATACTATTCCCTTTTTATAAAAGAATCTAAAATGACAGACAACGAAATTATAAAAAAAATTATTAAAACATTATAAAAAATTTTTTTGGATTTTTAAATGTTGAGGTTTGTGAATTCGTATTGCATTTCTCTGGAAAAATGTCTCATTTTAACTGGTATAAAAATCTTTCCGAATTCTTATATGCACTTTATTTTATTTTCCTTTCCATTAAAAAAGATTAATAATCTATTGAATATTTAGTAAACTAGAAATGTTTTGAAACCTATGTAATACTCACAATTTTATAGAAATAAATAAAAATTTTAATAAAAACATTTAATAACCAAATTGTGTGTTTAAATCAAAAATCTTTTAACTGCTAACATATTTTTTACATAAATTTGGTTTCAATTGTTAGATAAGATATTTTTATAGAACAGCATTTTCATGCATTTTTTATATAAAATAATTTGTTACTGTAAAACTTGAAAAACTTTATATTTTTGAAAGAAGTATTCGAAAAATATAAATTCTTATTTTTGGATGTTTTCAAATATATCACAAGCATTACTGTCATAATAAAACTATATAGTTAAAATCTGAATAATAAGGAAACAATTTGCATAGTAATGATGATAAATTCTATTTTCTCTGCATATTGTGCAAGGTAAACGTAGCGTAACTTTTTTGAAGAAGAATCGAGCTGTTATTAGAGGCAGAAAAATAACAATTGTAATAATAAAATCACGTATATAGAAACAAAACAATTTTGGGAAACCACATCAGTTATATTCAAATTTTAAATTATTATAGAATGATTTAAACTTTCTTATTGGTTTTGTTACGAAACTTTCACACATCTTCAACTATTCATATACAAAATTCCTTCCAAATTTAATTTTTTTCTTCATTCATGTTCTCAATATATAAATAATTTTAATAATTTCAAATCTAAATATCAGAATTTATTTTATTTCATTCAAACTTTATTCATATTATTTTCATTACAAACGTACAAAATGCGAAATGTTTCTCGGAAAAGCCAACTGGATCTCTTTTCCAACTAGAAAGGATATTTCAAAATTAAGAAATCATTTAAATATCTACATTGAATATCATTTGAGAACTATTTAAATAATTTGCTTTTCTTGAATGGATGCAAAAAAAAAATTTTGATAACAAGCAATAAGTTAATTATTTGTTTGTTGTTTCGTATTAAATCATCTCAATCATAAAATCAAACATAAATGAATTATTAACACTTATAATCCTTACAAGCTGCAATAATTAAATGAAATAACTTTAGATATTAATACACGTTTTGATAATCATTAAAGCCCCCAATATCTATTCTAATTGATTAAGTCAATATGTTCGAAGCAGAAACTTCTGCTCTACTGGAAAATCAAGCTGATTATTAAACTAATTTATGACATTGTATTATACATCAATTATTACGGTGCAAATTTGATATAATAGGGTGTTACATGAGAATAATTTCAGACGCTGAGCTAGATTCAAGATTCACATGTTTCATTCAATAATACTTTAAATTTTCATTTAGATACGAGACAGTTACCATAATAATAATATACCTACACTCGTATATATGCTTACTCCCACGTGCATAAATAAGTAAATACACTCATAAACGTACAATTCGGTAAAAAATTATATACCTCCTCGTCCGCGAAAAAAGAACGGAGAAATAGAGATTAAGCTCCAAAAGTTGGTTTTTCATATAAGTCATTGATTTCACATTAACATTTTCTTTTCAATGATCTAATTTAATATGAGCAAAGAAATCATTTAAGTTATACAGTTACCAGAGTTTTAAAGAGCTTGTACACTTGAAAATATAGGTGATTATATACGTAGATTTTATTTTATGAATACGTAATTATAAAGAAAAGTGATTTTAAGAAGTGCTTGATGGCACTATTTGTAATTTTATTAAAACGAGAATATAGGAAATATATTTCAGTTTGTAGTTCAATTTTAGGGGCTTGATATCCATTTTAGAATCAATTTGCTTAGAAAATCATTCTTTTTAGTCGCACTCCCCACAACCTGCTAGTGGAACACTTCTCTCTGGAGTACAAAATTCTGGATTCAATCTCAGAAATTTTAATCGAGTGAGACGAGTTTTATGCTTTTTATTCCTGTATAATAAATTCTAACTGAGGTTTAGAGATTTCCAAATTTCTGATCTAACGACATGGTTTTCAATCTGTGAAAATATTTCTAAAACGGCTTGGTGGTTGTAATAAAATATTCTTACAAACACATATCAGTCATTAGGTTGTTCACTATGTGCTATCAAATTACTTTTAGTCGTGCTTTAAAATATTTTACAATTTACGAAAACCTTGATAACATTCTATAGTTATTCATATTGACTTATTAAATAAATTATATAATATTTATCTGCATCACAATTTTTGAAAACATGCCACGCATCATTCTCCACAGAGTTCACAAAGACAAAATGTGCTTCCTCTTCTTGTTATGAAATTAAATCTTTCTGCAATAAAATATGTTTTGAAACGACATCAACAGTTTCATATTAATATCTTAAGATGTTGAATAATAATAACATTTGCAAAATAATCATCCCTAGAATATGCTGAAATATTTTAAAATGCATTCATTAAAGCTTATTTTGTCTTATCAATTGCTTTTGTAATTGCCTTTATTAACTCTTTTTTCTTAATTTAACCCTTTATAAGGCAGTGGGAAATATGCTCCCCTCCCCAACTTTAATAATTTTTAAATGTCCACGAGAAGCCCTTTACCCACCAGTTTGTAAGTGGGAGAGATTCAAGACAATTAAATTTTCGACTTTGGCTAGCAAGACAACTGAGATCTAGAATTGACTAAATGCAAATGACCACCTGTAGGCTTCCTATCAAAAAGAAAACTCTGCTTCAGATGACGTACGATTAACTGAATTTAGTAACCATATGTCCACTTTACAAAAAGCATACAGACATTGCTGTCTGTGCTCGACTGCAATGTCCTATTATATGTTGATCCTTGCTTTTTTGAAATTTCATAGAAAGTAAAAAGTACAAATTCTGAAATATTTTTTAATACAAAATGCATCTGATTCATAACTTCTTTTGCAGATTTCGGTATTTACAAACTATATTATATAAATTTAATGTAATGCGAAATAAAAAGAAACACCAAATTATCTACCTTCTCATTTCTTCTAATGGGTGATGGGAAACATGTTTCTAACCGAACAAAATTAGCATTAAAAATCAATAAAATATTAGATAATGAGCTAAATTGATTTCTTTTTGTAAATGATATTCAGTTCCTAAAACACCTTAATATAACATTAATAGAAAAAATGGACCTTTAAAGTTTAAATTTGTGCGTAAAAATATAGCAATTATAAAAAATAAACAACCATTTCAATAAAAGTTATATATTTAAAAAAAATTTAAAATTTTGCATTTCTCGAATAAAAAGTAGAAATAAATCACTTAGCAAATAATTTGCATCAACTTTTTGTAGTTATTTTTATTCAACTCATAAGATTCTCACCATAGCTTCAGATTCAACTATCTTCTTTTGTATTCTTTTCATGCGAAGCCAAGATTGACTGTTACTTAGCATATTTGCATATTTTTTATCCACTTTTGAAACAGAATTTGGCATTTACAACTCATGTAAACTTTCGAAATTAATATTTTTTCTGCCTGCCCAATTTTTAGAAATTAAGGTATGATTTTTCAAAATATATACTAATTCATAAAGTTTTTCCTCAAATATTTTACAATGAAAATTATGTTGTTGTTGTTGTTATTTATGACATTTGGACAAGCCAAGCTCGCTCTGCCGTAGGCTATGTGATTTTAAGTCTGTAGGGTGCGTTTTTCTTTTTAACCGGAGCACCCCGAAGATAAAACTACGATTTTGCTCGAAGCCCTCCTCCGATAGATTACACCACCAAAGGATCAACTCCCTCAATTTTGACATTGATCTGGAGGGAGAGAAAAATCTCTCCAGACGATTACACCCTTGATAACTGCTCAACGACCATCCAAAGAACTTTCAATTCCACAGATTTAAGCACGTATACTGCATGTACTCGGTGGGTCTTTAGCGGCATTGATAATCGAACCCCGTCCTTCCGGATGGAAGGTCAATGCCTTAGTAAAAATCTTAGAAAAAAATTATTATATTCTTTAATATTTTAAAAATATATCATTAAAATTCATAATGCAATTTAAACACTTCAATAAATTTTAGAAAGTTTTAAGCAATGTATTCAATTATAAAAAATAATATTGTATTTTATAGATATATATCTAAAACAACTGCAGTTATGTGTTTCATTTATTTTAAACTCAAATATGTGATATTCAAGCATTTCAGATTTATTGTTCAAAAACTTTTTGGCAAATGCAAGATAAATACGAAACGAAACAAAAACCAATGTAAAAATCATTGACATCTATTATTCCACTTGATTTCAAAAAGTTCCATCATTTATATAAAGTCTAGGTTCTTGTAACTTAAGTAGCTGCATCAGGTCTTGCATTTCCCTTAAACCCTCAAAACTGGAAGTTGTAACGTAAAATTCCCTTTTCTTTTCCCTTTTTCACGGCACACATGCACATGAAGAAAAAAGAAAAGAAAAAGTCACGTAACTTTTCGTCCCATACAGAACTGGGCGGACAATGTAAAGGGGGTTTGAGCTTCTCAGTAGACAAAAGTAAAAAAAGTAGAAAAGAAGAAATTTCTGTGGAGAAAAAAAATAGATGGAAAAAGAAGCAAAGAAAGACGAGTAAGACAGGAGAAGAAAAAGTTGAAAATGGGTGAAAATCGCCAAGATGAACGCCTTTTAGAATCAATGGCAACGTCACTTGAGACGTTTCTCCATAGTGTGATGAGTCCAGGAGCCTTTAGCTCTTATTCCTTCCTTCTATCCAAGGATAGGACGAGAACTTTAACTCTTTCATGCTATCCTCTTCGATTTTTTTCACTCTTTCCTCTTTCTTCTTTTTTATGTCTGTCTCCGGCTTCTTTTCTCGTGCTCCAGATTAGACTGAATCGTGTGATTACCACTTTTCCCCGTCATTCAAAAAGATGTGTTGCGCGGGAAAATTGCTTTGCTTTTCATACTTTTCTTTTTTTTTTCGCCATACATATATGGTTTGAGAATATTTTTTCCTTCCCTAACACTTCATAATGGCTACAATTCCCTTTTTCGTGTTTTTGTTTAACTTTGCTTTATATTTTATTTATTGCATTTTTTTTAAGATTACAAAAGTTTCATAAATTACCGCGTTGGACACATAGGGAGCCATTTGTGGTAATATCCATACTCGTGAAATAATGCATAGACTATTCCTTAATACTATCTTACGATAAAATAAAGATTCACTTAAGCATGAGAGAGTTTTGGGTCGAAGCAAAGAAAAAAAGGAAATATTTCTGTCGATAAAATTTGCTATGTTATTATTGGATTTCTACAACTTTTTCCTGCGATGTGCTTTTCTATTTGAATTGATTTTTTTTCCTTTTTCCACACCACTCATTATTTCACTCTTTTTATATCTTGGAATGTACTTTTAAAAAAGGAATGCTTCAAAAATAAATTTTCCATTGTTATGTTCACTTCAAAATGCTAAATGAAGGCAATTATCAGTTCAATAGTCCTAAAATATTTTAATCAAATGAAAAATTTATTTTAAGACATATGGAAATTTTTTAAAGGTGAAATAATTTATAAAAAAAATACATTTTACTCTCATTAACTTTTACATACTTAAACAAAAAGTGGGAAATAAACTTCTTGAAATTTCGCATTATTATTTAAAGTTGCATTTATAAAAGATTTATAAAACTGATTTTGAAAGACATAGACTCATAAAACTACTGAAAATAATTTTGACATAAGATTTGTGTGATACATACTTAATTTACATATTTTTTCAGAAACAATTTCAATATGCTTATTAAAAATATATTTAGTAATTATTTGCTTTAGATCTGATCTATATATGAAAATATTTATTCGGCTAAAGCTTTTATTTAATAAATAATGTATTTTTACATGTTTGATGAATTTTTCTAAATATATTCCAAAATTTTAGCATATTTTCATTCATTTCTAATTTAATAGATAAATATATAGATGTTTTTGTGTATGATTTAATGAAAACAAAAAATATAGTTATATTTCAAACTTTAAAAAATAAAAATGCTCTTATTATGTGACTATGGAGTGTTTCTATTTTTGTAGAAGTATAATACACCTAATTACACCAATATAATTAACTGGTGTCTAAAATTATTGCAATTACTATTATTAATTACTATATTGAATGCTGTTATATTAATTTTCTTTTCCAAACATATACTAATCGATATACATTAATAATTGTGAAACCGAATTCAATACATAAATAATGACATATTCACAACAGCATATTTTAAATACGAAAAAGAAAGGCTGATTTCAAATATGAAAATAAGAATTATATCATTTTAATCTGGATTCCTTAAATTATAATACGCTAGTTTAATTTGATTATTTGTTATCAAATGAAACATTAATTCGATTATTAATAATTAGTAATATTTTATTAATAATTAGTTATTATCAAATTACAAATTAAATAAATTAATAATACTTTAACTAAATAATAGAAAAGTATTCCGAAGTTAACATTCTATGTGGATAGTTCCGATTCATAAAAAACACTTATTGATATTTACAAAAATTATTTCATTTAACTAAGTGTTACATTGTCAATAGCTTTATGCAATAGTAAAAATATCAATTTATTAATTATTTATAACTATAATGGAAAATTATGAGGGAGTCTCTATGAATAAAAAATTTAAAATCATGTTTCAATTTTTAAAATTAAGAATTTGAAATATAAGATTGCAATGTAAGAAACAGCATTTAATGCATACCACAATTCGAGCTATAATGATTATTTAATTTAACAGCCTACATAAACTATAAAATTTACTCCTTAATATGGTTTCAGATTAACTTTACAATTTTGTTTTAGTAAAAGTGGACTTTTAAATACAGCCAAATATTTTTAAATTCAGTTGAAAAAATTAACTTGAATACTATTATATTAACATCAACACACGAAATTATTTTATACGTAAAACTAATTTATATAGATCATAATTTCGTGTTACTTCCTATTATGTCATTTCCATATCTTTAAACATTATTTAAAGAAAAATTTAAAGGTCCATCTAAAAATTAATGCATGCTGCGCATAACTAAGAAATTTATAATTTATATTATACACAGCCTCTAATATGTAATATAAATTTACATTTAGTAAAACACATTAAAATTTTCTTTATAATATAATATTTTTAAAAGTATTTATATTTTAAAACTTTAACGATAGTTATAAGTGCAATATTAAAGCAGCAATGAGATGGTACGATAATCAATGGGTACCAATCAATAAAGTATGTTGGTAACAACCAATCTGTTTTTTGGAATAAATAAGGTCAGAGAATATGGTTGAATCCATAGTCATTAAATGTTCACATTATACAGGAATGAAATGTGGGGAGTACGTTTATATTCTAAATTCATTAACTATTTAGATACAGTAGGAAACAATTTTTGTGGGACTTTAATTCAAGTTCTTTGAATGAGTAATAAGTCGTTATTGCACGAAGACATGGATAGATGTCAACAATCTGAAGCTTTGTCTTCAAAAAATATAAGAAGAAACTTTTGAGACTATATTTCCTCCTCTTTTAGACTAAAGGGTGACTAATTTCAGTGTAAGCAAAATAGTGACTGAAATGTAATGCATATATATAAATATATATATATATATATATATAAATATATATATATATATATATATATATATATATATATATATATATATATATATATATATATATATATATATATATATATATATATATATATATATATATATATATATATATATATATAATATATATATATTTATATATATATATATATATATATATATATATATATATATATATATATATATATATATATATATATACATATATATATATATATATATATATATATATATATATATATATATATATATATATATATATATATATATATATATATATATATATATATATATATATATATATATATATATATATATATATATATATATATATATATATATACATATATATATATATATATATATATATATATATATATATATATATATATATATATATATATATATATATATATATATATATATATATATATATATATATATATATATATATATATATATATGCAAATTGGTTTAATTGTTACTGTTAATTTTATGTTAAAAGCCTCAAATGGCACTGTCAAAGCACTTAAATGGTACATTTCAGAAGTTATCGAGTAATTTAGAATAACATAATTTCTTTAGCTTTTTTCTATTTTTAAAATCAATGTGCTTCTAAGGAAAATTTCGCATTATTTATTTTACAATATTATAATATTTTTATTGATACTATGATAAACATATTATTGCGTTGTATTACAAGTAACATTTTTTAAAAGAATAAGTTCAAAAACAATAATTAAAATCATTGATTTGTAATATAACATGATAACGCAAATGTAAAATATACAACGTCTTTGCAAGTTCATTAGTCAACAAATATTTTAAGGACAATTCGCAATTTTTATATTATTGTAAATAATCAACAAACAATTAATCTAGACTATTATATTAGCAGCTTGCTTATATAAAGTCTAAAAAAATTAAATCTGCAGATGCAGTAAGTATTTCAAATAATAAAAATTATTTCGAAATGGAATACAATATATTACTGTCTCTATTTTTATAAGGGACCTGTCTTTCCACAATTCCCTGCAATCCCTGTTCTGTTTTCACTCTTACTCCAAATTCACGTCATCATCGCTGACGTGGCAGTTTGTAGAAGACGAGCTCCTTTTTAATCGCCGATTCAGCACAATTGCCCCTCTTTCATAGGTTATGATGTTCGGGGGGATGAAAAAAGGTAATCGCCTCCACCTCATTCTCCCACGCATGCTGGGGTAGGGATCCCAAGAATGGAACACCTCATCACAGACGCAATTTTAAAGGGAATATTAAGGCGATAGTGTAGAGGAAACGATTGAAGATGGAAACTTATTCAATAGAATTATGAATCAGGAAAATAAGTATTATTTTTAGAAACTGCACTATTTTTTGGATGTACATGTTTAAACTTGCGAATTTACTGTTCAGAAACGACACCAAACAGCTGTCACATCAATATCTTAAGAATTTCTTTCACAAATAAAATAAACAATTGATAATAAGATATTTCTTTGATCAATTTTCTAATTTATATTATTATGTACTATAATTCATTTTTCTCAATTAAAAATATTCTGGATATATTTTTTGAATACACAGGAAAAAATATTTGTACAGAAGTTACATTGAATATATCCAAATTTCATCAAAATAAAATAAGATTTTACAAAAATACATTTAAAAAATCATTTTCGAAGCCTCTATTTCTCATATATAAGATTACATCTTTATGTAAATAAAACCAGACCTTTATCTTAGATTCAAATAAATAAAACATTTCCCTTAGGCTTTAGATCTTTGTATTCTTTCTCATAATATATATAATACAAAACATTTGCTGTACAGAACAAAATTTTAAAAGGATCAAAACAGATTTTACTTTATAAAAAATTCATTTTAAAATTCCCTTTGAATAAATGAATATTCTAAGAAGTTTAATTTAATTTAAATAATGCTTATTCTTTTCTAAAAAATTAGTCAAAATTGTTTTTAGGGATAATATGTTTTTTTAGATTTTGTGTAATGGATAGTTAAAATATATATAGAAATTGAAAATTATTTCAAACAATTGCGATATTGTGCTTTATTTATCTTGTATCATATTTGTGACAAAACTAATAAATGATGTATATTATTAAATTAAAATTATTTACTCAGTTTTCTAAACTAATTTATTGAAATCAAATTATGGAAAGTTATCAAGTACATGTCTCCCCTATGATTTTAGCCCAATGCAAAGATTAATTAAAAAAGAATGAGTTTTATCAAAGTGGAACTATATAAAGACAGATTAACAGAAATATTTGATTTTATGAATGTTATTTATCATCAAACGTAAAATATATAGTCATTAACGTTGTTCCTTATTCCACTTGATCTAGTACAATCTAGACCAAGTCCAGTAGATCGTTCGCCCAGAGAAAGTCCCGAACCAGCGCAGGGTTTTCAAAAAGATCTCTCTTCTCCAAACCCAGACAGGAGAGCAGATGGTCCGGAGAAGCTTGGTGGAAATTACACCTGAGGCACACAGGGAACACTTTCTGACCCTGAACGAATGTAAGGGTGCGAGTATGTCCAGTAATGAGCCTGGTAATGGTGGTTTGCAATTTCCTATTGCCCTTCAGCTCCAGGGCAGCCCCAGGATGGTTTTGTTCGTACCAGTCATGAGTAGGTGGGATCCTCCAAGTCTTGCTGTTTTCGGCTTTGACCTTTGAGAAAATTTCACTAAACGTAAGTAGTCCACCATTTTCAGTTGTTTCAGCAGAGCCCTCCTTAGCCAATTCATCGGCCAAGTCATTGAAGTGGAGGTCCACATGGGAGGGAATCCACTGTAGATGAATGTCATTATGTGAAGAGTAACTCTTAAGTTTGTTTACAATGTCCATGCCGAGCCTGTCATTAATGCATCTCCATCTGCTTAGGTATTGAATGGAGCTCCTGCTGTCTGAGTAAATCCAGATGTCGCAAGTGCTGCTAATCGAGATCATAAATTTTAGGGCCTCGTCAATGGCTATCAATTCCGATCTAAAGACAGAACAAAAGTTTGGGTTTCGCCTGTTCAGTTTTGTAACGCCGTCGGGAGTTACAATCACGACTCCACTGCCTGTGTTACCATTGTCTTGTTTACTTCCATCAGTGAATATCCGAACTGCCCCTAATGGGGAACTATGTATTGTTTCCAAAGCCAATTGCTTTAGATGTGCTGGATGCATATCTTTTTTACTACTGAAGGACAGTAGTTCTTCATGAAAGAAAACTCTAGAAAGATCCTCTAGTGGACTTAGGTGGGGCCCCAAAAGGCAGGATTCAACCTCAGGAAATAAGAGATTCTGTTTGGCTGCCCTGCTAAAGGGGCTGTCACTTTTGAGTCTTTGATTGTTTTTCCAACCTTTTAAATATGAAGCAGTTCGATGTTGGTCTCCAAAGCTAAATAGTTTACTAAAATATCTTGATATATTGGAAGTCCATCTCAGACTCAGTGGTTGGAGATTAGCCTCATAAAGAACAATCTCGTTAGGGCAGCTATTACGTAACCCTGTAATGATTCGAGCAGCACTAAGCTGGATCCTTTCTAGTTTCTTTAAAATGGTATCAGATGCTGTTCGCAAGATCTGATACCCATATTCCAATAAAGGTCTAATGAGGGATGTGTAAGTCGTTCTGAGGGTAGACGCATCCGCCCCCAGTCCCTAACGGAAATGTGTTTCAAGACGTTTAGTCTCTTTCTTGCTTTTTTCACTAGATGGTCAATGTGATTGTTGCTGGTTAGTCCAGGGTCAAGTGTAAATCCCAAATATTTCGGGTGTTTTTCATATACAAGCGGGTGGCCGTCAAGCACGATCCTAGGTTGATAGTTGTAAAGACGTTTGTTAGTTGTAAAGAAACCTGCAACAGATTTCAATGGATTAAAGACAAGTTTGTGATTTTTAGCAAATTTCAGAATTCTCTCCAACGAGGTATTTAACTCATTTTCTATCAATTCTATATCTCTATCAGAACGCCAGATCATAATGTCATCCGCAAAAATACCAATTTCACAAACCCGAGATACCTCCTCCTCAATCCCTGCAATAAAAAGAGCAAAGAGAAGTGGACTCAGTACAGAACCCTGTGGTACGCCTTGACTTAGCTGAAAACTCCTGGAAAGTGTGTTCTTAAATTGCACTCTGAATTTCCTTCTACTCAGAAAGTCAGAAATCCATGGTAGAGCTCTACCAGATATAGCAAATTTATCAAAGAGTTTACCAATGAGTTTGTTGCACCAGACCGTATCAAATGCCTTACACAGATCCAGGAAAGCCGCGATGGTGTAGTTTGTAGGTTTTTTATTCTGTGTATCTTTAACATACTGGTAAAAATACAGAATTTGGTCAATTGTTCCATGGCCCTTTCGAAAACCATATTGTTCCCTAGGGAACAGGTTTTGTTCTGTAAGATGAAAATTTAGTCTGTTCAAGATGATCCTCTCTATAATTTTACACGGAATGCATGTGAGTATGATGGGTCTGTAATTCTCTGAAGAATCTGCTTCTCTACCCGGTTTGAGAATAGGCACGACAATAACTTTTTTCCAATCTTTAGGAAGTCTGCCTCTGCTCCAGGACTGATTGAACAGATCTAAAAGACGCTCTTTGGCAGCGTTGCCAAGATTGACAGTCATACAGCCAAAGATATCATCAGGACCGGGAGAAGTCGAGGGGTCAAAGTCTGCGAGAGCATTATTTGACTCTGAAATAAGAAGTTTTTCTTTAAAGATGGGAGCACCTGGCAGAGAGTTTCGACAACGCTGAATCAGTTTTCTGGTCTTCCGGGCAGTGGCCTTGTTCTCCCTGCAGAACTTTATCTGTCTAGCCTTTTGGAAATGAGCATCAAGCAAATCAGCAGCATCACTGTCTTCCAAAGGGACAGAGGACTCTGTATTTGCAATCGAATTGGTTGCATACGAAAGAGGACGATCTCTACAGAAATATTTTACAAGATTCCACAACTTAGTATCTGGAGTCCGAGCGTCTAATTTTGAACAAAGTTCAGTCCATTTTTATTGTTTGATAAGATTTTATGTTCTTTTAATCTCAGCATTAACTTTGTTCATATCGGTTCGAACCGAGGAACCAGTGAGTCTCGATAATTCCTCTTGAAGTTTGTTTCTTCTGTCAATTAGAGGTTGAATGAGCTGAGAATGATGGAGGAAATCAGGCTTGAATTTTTTCAGGTTACCTCTTGGAATAGACTTTTTAGCTGCATCAATCATTGTTCCTTTGAGAAAAAGCCAGTTTCCCTCAAGGTTGTCGTAGAAGGGTACTTCATTTAATTTTTTATCAATTATGTCTCTGTATTTATCCCAGTTATCCCTTTTGAAATTCCAAAAATTCTCTTTAGATTTATGCACCTTGAGTTGAACATCAGCCTCTACCAGAATCGGGAGGTGATCACTTCCCACTCCCTGGAGAACACTCCAGTTGTAACGTGGGTAGATATCTGGACTAGCGACGAAAACTTCAAGGGCTTCTTTGGTATCATAACTAAAAAAATGAATGAGTAGGAGTTCCATCATTGAGAAACAAAATGGGTTTATCATCAACAATATTTAGAAGATCCAATCTACGTTGATTAATTTCCGAACAGCCCCAAAGGGTATGCTTAGCATTCTGATCTAAAAGAATGATAGTCGGTTCATCAGTAATGCAGCTAATATCATTGGATAAATGCTCTTGGTTCGGAGGGTGGTACAAGTTAAGGATGTTAAGGGGTCTATTCCCCCAGTTAAGCTTTATGCCCTGAATTTCTAAGTCTGGGTTGTTAGTTTGACAATGAATGTTTTTGTAATTAATGTCTCTAATGAGCAAGGCCAAGCCTCCTCCACCTCCTTCTGAACGGTCAGTCCTATAAACATCAAATCCGCTTATTTTTAGCACAGAGTGAGGCTTCAGTTTTGCCTCTTGTAGTGCAATAATCTGGACTCCGTGTTCATCTGCCAGATCTCTAATTTGATCAAGCTTGACCTGCATGGTCTTGGAGCATAATCCATTTATATTACACTGAATGATCCTGAGTTTTCTTTTCTTGAATGGAGACTGTAACTGATTTCTCGAACGAAGCCCTCTACCTAAACTCCGGACGCGTCTCAGATTATTTTGCGTGACAGACGATACAGTATTCAAAACTGTGGGTGAACGATTCATGGTAAATAGAGAAAAAACAGCTTCTGTTGGTGCAAGACCTTGGACGCCCGAAGGAAGAAGTCTGGCTTTTTCCTTTGCCTTTATGCTTTAGCTGGGTATAATGGAATGGCCTTCTATCCTTGGGTGACCATGCCAGGAGAAAAAAAAACTCCAGACGTAATTTGCCCATTCCACACAGTGTCACCAGCCTGTCCATCATGAGGCAAAATAATAGGACTTGAGCGGATCATTAATAGATTTAGTATTAAATATTTTGCTTTATACAAGCATTTGTTATCTCTAAATATGAATTTTATTATGAAAAATAATGTAAGGAAAAGATTTATTATTACCTAATTATTTTATTTTCAGTAAAATAATCTATCAACTTTCGTTCCAATTATTCAGAAAAAGAAAATAATGAAAATTTATTGCTTAAACATGATTCCGTGAATTTTTTCTTTATACTATTACGATTTGAAGAGAAGTCAATATTAAATTACATATTTATATGAGTTATTGCTAAAATTTATCTTTTTCTTGTCTACAGTCATCCAAACTGACAACCTTCTCTCTCTGTTGCTTTGAATAATATATATATATATATATATATATATATATATATATATATATATATATATATATATATATATATATATATATATAATCTATTTTCTTTGAAATTAAAACTGAAGTATCATATAAGCAATATTTCAAAATATTTGCTATTGAAATGGTCATCATAGTTTCATTTTATAATAAAAATACATAACTGATATTCAGCATAGTTGGAGACTGTTTTTTTTAAATTTAAATAATAGTTAGCAGATTTTAGGAGAATGCATATATTGAACGAGGAATCATGTTTTGTTTCGTTTCCATATAATGTGAAAGATTTTTTTGTCTGAAATATAATTCTGTGATGTGTTGTTAAGTTTTGTAGGTGATTATATATATTTGAATAAATCAAGTAAATTACTTAGAATCAAGCTTAAAAATTGGTTAATTTTCATAACTTAAATTCAAATAGTCATATTTTTGTAAGGTGCATTTTAACTTGACGTTTTGCATATGGTTAATTAGTTAATTGAGTGAATGAAAATTATCATGTAAATTGATTTTAATATAAAGCTTTTCAAGAAATATTATGATTTTATTTTAAGAAAAAACTTCTTACTAAAGAACCTTTTATTTTGGCAGCAAATGATTTATTTTCCAAATATATATTATACATTTAAATGTGTGAAAAGCGTATTCTTCTCAAAATTCAATTTAAAAAATGTAATATTAATATTTGTTTATAATATTAAATTATATACTAAAATACTTTAAATTATTGTGATTCATATGATTCAATTAAATTTTGACTATTATACTTATGAAATAGATATTCTGTATATATTTAAATGCTTAAGATTATATGTAATTTAAAAGAAAAATTGTGAAACGTAATTTTAAAAGAAACATGAAGTTTTTTATAAATATAATCTAGAAATTAAATTTAATGTAATATTAGTCAAAAATATTTATTCACTAAAATACCTTATTTTATTATATTTTATGTAGGTCAACAGACTTTTATTTGTTTATAAAATTGATTTTATGTTCATATTTTAAAACTTAAATGATCAAAACATTCTGTAACATAAAATGTGAGTTTATTTTTCCATATTTCACAGCATCCAAATAATGAAATATTATTATATGCTATTCACCATCAAGTGGATTGATCTTGCCTTTATATCAACTCTAAGTTACAAAAGTCTTTTATTCGATAAGCTTCCAAGCTCCGAGGAAAAGGTAAGAACATCAGGTCTACACCCCTTTCAAAGGAAGACCATCTAAATTGTTACTCCTACTTATAACGTTCCACTGGTTATTTTCTTTCTCTGCAGAAAGGTGTGATTTATAGGTAGCGAGCATTTCGCTACCACTATAAGGAAATAAATTTTATCCATTTCGTTGAGTCCATTTTGAAAGTCTATTTCCCGGAAAAGAGATTCAAATGTATTACGGAAGAGGAAACAAGAAGATTTGAAAATTTTGAAAAGTAAAATCCGATTTGAAAGAAAATGTGCCTGATGTACTTTCCAATTCCTATTGAAGGCATCGCTTCTTCCTCCCTCTCCGGACACACAATTTTGAAGAAGGAGGGTGCATGTGTGTAAGAGATAAAACTTTCTGCACGTGTGGTCATTTTAAATAAATAAGGGTATCCCCACTCTCAAGAATAGTTTTCCTGGCTCAACATTTTTGAAAATTGCTTATTAAAATATTTTCTTCATACAATACAGTAATTGTTGATGTTTCAACAAAAGACATTTGTTTCTCTTACTTACATTCTCAATTAAAATAATATTTTCAGTTTATCAAATATTGTTTTTAAGAATTCTTTTTTCGGAAATAATTCAATAGTTTAAGAATTTAACAGGTGTTGTTTCGGAAAAAGAAATTTTAGGTCATTTCTAGAACCACATTCTTAAGCACCTTATAAACGCCTGAGTTTAACATTATTAAGTACACAGACGCTAATAGTAATATTAAATCTAAAAAAATGTTTTATCAAAATACTTGTTCTATAACTTTTTCAGTTTTATTTATTATGATTTTAACTGAGTGAATTTGGTATAGCAGGTTACAGAAACTTGAGTCAAATTAAGACAATGTATAACTTACAAAAACTCGCTCAGAAAATATATGAATATGTGAATTCTGAAACGATTTTTATTTTAGAATTTTCTAATGAATTTTTCATATGATATAAATTATATATTCAATATATTTTATATATTTTAACAAACACTGAAACATATTTTTAAAGCTGGTTAAGGTCATAAGCTGGTCCATTTGATAGACTTTAAACCAAAATTACGACCTATTTTCTTTAGAGTACTAATAATAAATAATTTTTTAGTCAAAGTATTAAATTAACACTCCTTTTAGCGAAACTATTTCCTTTTAAAATTATTTTATGTATGTCGGAGTACTATCATCACATTAATATTAGCATTATTTTTTAGCATATTAAATAACTTATATATATATATATATATATATATATATATATATATATATATATATATATATATATATATATATATATATATATATATATATATATATATATATATATATATATATATATATATATATGTATATATTTAACTAAATCTGCCCTTTAAAGTTGTTATTATTCAGAGAAGCCTAGGTTTATAGGATATGAAACATTGACAGAAACTTTCAGCTACATTGCAAACTGCGATTTTCTCGGTTTTATTAGGCTTCTTTTTAAGGTAAATGAAAATTTTAACAGGATAAATTAAAATATCATTTTGACTCAAAAATACTCTTGACTGGATCTTACCACTAAGGAGTGTATGCGCTCTTTTCTTATATAAACTTATATACTTTTAATATTTATAAAAATGCAAACAGAGAAAGAATATGCAAATTAAAATTGAGAATTCATTGGGAAAAAAAACCAATTTTATATTTATGGAAATTTGGTTGTTTTTGTGCGAAATTGTAACTTTAGTTGTAAGAAGATGTATACTCTTAGGTAATCATCTACATTTTAAAAAAATGTACCTAATATGTTTGTGTTTCAGTTTTGTAATCATGTGAATATTGTCTGATTATTAGATAAATTTAACAAAAAGAATATTTTTCTACACTCAGTCAGTCAGCATAGAAAGCCACTTCGATTTAATGTACATGCTTTAAGGTAATACACTTGTTAGATGTTTCTCATAATTTTAAACTTCCTAGTCTCTTCCAACATTTTTCATATTTCATATGGCTGAATCATTGGTACTTTTCCATAAATAGTTCATCGTTATTGTGCGTTCCGATGCATGTAGTTTGCCGTTTTTCTTGAAAATTAATTTAAAACAGTTTCGCCTACAGAAAAGTGAAGCTTTTGGAGAATTCTTTAGAGAACTGATAAAAGCAAAAGGTTAAGATGGGAAATCATTGAAAGTGTAGTGAATTTTGACAAAGAATGAAATTAACATTCCAGCTATATGACTACAGTGTTAAAGTATTTTTGCGTAAATTATGTTACTTTCAATTAATACAAACTTATAACAAAAAGCTATATACCTTAAATGATTTTTATTGGAATGCTATTTTTAAATATATACTGTTATTAATGATAACTTTTATTAAAAATTTCTTTAACTTTGGTAACAACTTTTAATAATAAAGTGATTTATTTTCTTTAATTAAAAATAACGATTTTTCATTACAATAAATATTTATTGTTCTTATGCTAGAAAATAAGCATTACTTTTCTAGAATTCAATTTATTATATTTTGAATTTGTGATTTTTGTTTTATATCATTGCCTAAATTGTGTACATTAGTGAATTATAATTCTTTAATAAATTATTTAATCCTGTGGCCTATGAAAATTTTAAAAAGTACAATTGAATAGATAGTTTATAATATGTAGTTAATAAATGTGGACACAGTTAACTGATACTAAAACAACCAGAAGCTTAACCTTAAATGGTTTTTATTGGAATGCTATTTTTAAATATACCTTGTTATTAATGATAACGTTTATTAAAAATTTCTTTAATTTTTATAACTATTTTTAATATTAAAGTGATTTATTTTCTTTAATTAAAAATAACGATTTTTCAATACAATAAATATTTATTGTTCTTATGCTAGAAAATAAGTATTACTTCTCTGAATTCAAATTATATTTTGAATTTGATTTCTGTTTTACACATCATTGCCTAAATTGTGTACATTAGTGAATTATAATTCCTTAATAAATTATTTAATCCTGTGGCCTATGAAAATTTTAAAAAGTACAATTGAATAGGTAGTTTGTAATATGTAGTTAATAAATGGTCACAGTTAACTGATACTAAAACAACCAGAATTACTTTATTGGTCAAATTAGAAAAACAAGGGAAAAACTTTGCACAAAAAATCATTTTAATACTACATCTTATGTAATGAATTAATTTATGAAATTAAGAATTGAATAAGAAAAAGATTTGTTTGATCTGTCGAATTTTGGAAAGTTGTGCTCAGAAATTATCAAATTTTTCAATGGTTTGCTTTACATCTGAAATTTAATATTTCACAATTAAAAATTCATTTCGAAATTTTATATTATTATTCTTTCAAATACTTCAGATTTTAATTGTTTTAGAATTAAATCTGATGAAAAAGTAAGAACTTTGTAACACTTAGATAAAACACATTTGAGCATATGATCATGTTGAATTTCAGTCCAAATATTTGAATTATTAATATCTTTATATCTTTTTAATATAATTTAAATAAGAATGTTAATCCAATATATATATATATATATATATATATATATATATATATATATATATATATATATATATATATATATATATATATATATATATATATTACATTTACTGTAGCACTTATTAAGAAAACTAGTTTAAAAATGAGTTAATGCGTTACAAATTTTTATATTGTATTATTTTGCGGAAAAATTTTTTTCCACTGGATGGCAACCTATTTAAAACACTTGTTTTTTAAATTAGCAATTTTCAAATAAGAATTGTTTGCAAGTGAATCAATGTTTTTATTTCAGATGTAAAAGATCCTTGTGAGCACAACCAATGCCGATTTGGAGCTCAGTGCAAACCCTCTTTGGACGGAATTTCTTTCGAATGTGTCTGCCCAGAAAAGTGCTCCATGTACAGCAACAGCCGAAGCTCAAGGCCTGTTTGTGGAACTGATGGCAAAGATTATCCCAATTTGTGTGAGTTGAAGAAAACATCGTGTCGGGAAATGCGGGTGCTGGATGTCAGATTTGTTGGGCGATGCGGTAAGATATATTTTGTTAGTAAATCTAAAAGCCTTACATACATTAACACAGGTTAGATAAATTTTCTATAAATAATTCCCAATTTATCGCCAAATTTACAGCTGTTAAGTACATAGATTTTGATCCAATCACATAAAATGCTAATGTATCATCAATAAAAAAATAGCAATAAATTATGATTTTAATTTTTTGCCATCATTTAAAATTAAGTTACAAAGATGATTGTCACATAATCAAAAATTGCTTGCCTGTATAAGATTTTTTTAATTCAGTAAGGGCAGAAACAGCATTTTTTGTGTACAAAGAATCCAACATATATGTAAGGTTTTCCGAAGTAATTATAATACTTTAAATGAGAACATCATATACATTACAATGTGGGATATAAGATTTGAGCAATAGCAGAAAGCACAATTGTTAGTATACAATTAATTATAATAATAAATATTTAAGCTATTCTATTATATTATCAATTATAAGTATGCAGGAAAGTTAGATATCTTGCAATTTAATTTTAAGCATTATTGTAGAAATAGTTGAAATAATAATATTATTATTTTTATATTTACTTCACGCCAGAACTGAATATTGCATCATATATTCTTGCATGTGAAATAAATTTAATGTGAAACAAACTTAAGTTTATTTAACGCACACAAGTTTAATATTTGCTAATAATAATTAAAAACTTTGTAAACATGGTCTAGAAATTAAATTTTATATTTGATACGAAATACACTGCTGGACAATTGCTAAGGACGGATAACACTATCATCCACAGCAACAAAAAAATGAAAGGAAGCAAAAATGTGGAAAATTAGAATAAGTGCGGGATATAGTAAGAAGAAGTATGCATATGCAAATTTTTTTCATGTATGTTAATCACGTGATAGCGTTCATTAGAGGTTAAAGGGTTTTGACGCGTGTGGACAGTTGTTGCTTAAAGTCAAAGTTTTACAGGAAAGATTTAATAGACAAACTTGAAATTTTTGGCATGTCTTCCCAACATCACTTAGATGATTTTATGCGTGGCCGAATTATTGGAAACATCGAAGAAGGGCGAAAAATAACAGATGTTGCCAGGGAGTTCGACATCGCTCACAGCGTTGTTTCATGGCTGTGGAAGTCATTTAAACTACTGGAATGTGTAGTAGGTTGCACGGGGGAGGTCGTGTTAGAAATACGACGCCTGCAGTAAACAGATATATCGTCCTATCAGCAAAAAGGAACAGGGGCACCACAGCTCAGAAGGTGGCAAATTAGTTTCTTGCTGCCTCAGGAAAGCAGATCTCCCGAAAAACTATTGCCAGACGTTTGAGGGGAGGAGGACTATACGCCTGCAGACCTATTGTGTGTGTCCCATTGACCAGACAGCACCGTACTGCCCGTTTGCAATGGTGTCGTGAGCATCGCAGTTGTACTGAACAGGACAGGGCATGAGTACTATTCTCAGATGAGAGTAGGTTCAGTCTGTCATTTGATTTTAAACGCCAACTGATCTGGCGCGAGAGTGGTACTGCTTATCGTCCAGAAAATATCCAGGAAAGGGACCTATATCCGATATCCAGTGTCATGGTGTGGGCCAGCATCATGCTCAATGGCCGCACGCCCCTACATGTGGTTGTGAATGGGACTATGACGGGCCAACGATATATAAATGAAGTTCTACTTCCTCATGTTCGTCTTTTCCGTGGTGGTTTTATGGACGACAACGCAACATGTCATCGAACACTCGCTGTTCAGGATTGTCTAGACAGCGAGGGTATTCAACGCCTCATATGGCCATCACGTTTTCCAGATCTAAACCTCATTGAAAATGTGTGAGATACTTTGGGTAAACAAGTTGCTGTGGTCGAAACTATCCTCCGACAAACAAGAACACCCTCATCCGTGCACTCCGAGAGGAATGGGATAAATTGTCAACAGCTGCTGGATAATGTTGTGCAAAGTATGATACAACGCGTGGAATGTTGCATCACACTCCACGGTGAACAAATCCCGTACTGATACCTTTCTTCAATGTGCCTGCTGACTTTTAGATGCATTGTTAAATTTTTCCGTATGCAGCATCAAATGAACATTTTTTTCTTTCAGATGTTTCACAGCGTTTGTACTTTACAGAACAATAAATATTCTTTATTCTAATGTCTGAACAGTGGGGCAACTATATTTTATCCTACTAGGTCTCATGTCTTGCTTAATGTTATGCTACATTGCAATTAGTTATCCATCCTTAGCATTGGTCCAGCAATGTATAAATTTGCATCCGATCAAAAACACGCATTCCTTTAAAGTTTTGTTGTCCAATATTTCAAATTTTGATGCTTTTATTTATAATGTAATTTACGTATTATTTTGAATATTATGTTATCTTACTGAATAGATTATTTTACTATAATGTATATGTTATTTTATACTTTATATAAAATTAGCTTTATGTGTCGTAGATAAAAGAAACAAATGCAAATTAAATATTTGTTTTGTTTAAAAATTGATTTATACACACACAAATATATATATATATATATATATATATATATATATATATATATATATATATATATATATATATATATATATATATATATATATATATATATATATATTCTCCATGCAAATAAGTAGAAAATACAAAAATACAAACATATCAAAAAATAAAGACAATCCAAATAGACATGGAGATCTAATATGAAAAGAGAAATGCCCCTATAAAAATATTACAAACTTGGTAAAGCATTATAAGCAAATTAAAACCTGATGAAGTCAAGCATACGTCACAATGATCAGCGCGTAAGAGAGAGAGAGTTATATAAGGATATGTAGCAAAAACGGAAACGAGTTTACAACTAGTCCTAACGGCGCTTAATGCAATTACTTCATTCGTATGACACAGAGGATGGATGTGCATGATGTGTTTTACGTGGTAGAATAATCGGCCATCTGGAATCTGGGTGTATGCAGATGAATGTAACCGAGGAGCTCGAAATCACCCAAAGTTTCATCTCTAGTTTGTAGGAATTATTCTAAAATTATGAAAATGTCAGTAGACGCTTCAGTTCAGGTCCTCCTGAGAGTCAATGCCGAATGATGATTGGTATTTAGCAGTAACCACTAAAGTAAACAATCGCAGAACAGCAACAGACTTTTGCTTCTGCTATCGTGTGCTCCATGTACATTCCGACCTTCAACCCTCTATTTAAGGATAACTCTATGTAAATGATCTGCAGATCTCTTACGAGGGTTCCAATAAGAATCTTATAGAAAGGCATCTTGCAAACCGTTATTAATAATCATGTTGACTGGTACATTGTAATTGGCAATACACCATCACCATCTAAAAGTAGCTGTGTCCATTTCTGTAAAAAAAAATTGTTCTTCATCCTGACCCTGTTATTAAAATTAATTTCATTCCTATTCCTGTTGTAGATGAAACACGTATCCTTGGAATAGTTTTAATATAAAAAATTGACTTTCTTTTCACTTATCGAATATTTACGGAAGAAGAAACTATTGAACTGGTCATAAAGGTATTTGCCATTGCCTTGGGATGTTGGACTTCTGCCTGTTGGTCCGCGGAAGGTATTTTCTTTTCTTTTTTTTCTCTTTGCATTTGTCATACAACAACAGCAACAACAAATGGAAGAAGAGTGAATGATCCTTGAATATCCTCAAGGTGCTCTCTAATACATCTTGGGAAGCGGATCGTTTATCCCTAATCCACGTATACCAATTATTTATTTTATCCCGAATCGACTACGGATGTGTAGCCTAACCATCAGTACTTCGTTTATTAGACACAGTTCACCATTCAGCTTTATGAATATGCTCTGATTCATTACGCACTTCACCTGTCCAGAGCCTGTACGTAGTGTGTCACCATTTACAACTTGACATGAGACATATGCAATTTTTTTGTCTTTGAACTGTTATTTTAAATTTTTTATCTTCTCCATATCATCCTTTACAATCTATGTTTATAAGTTCTGGCCTAGAAAGGTTTTACAATGCATGTCCATCTAATATTTTACCTCTCATGTACAGAGCAAAATCTTCTCTTGAAATCAGTGATCTATGTGAGTTACGAATCCAACCGGGTAATATATTTAAATTTTCTCCCTGGAAAACTCCATGCGTTACTATAATCAACCCTTTTGCTAATTCTTCTAAGTTTGATACTACATCGGTAATTCTCCATCAGATTTTTGCAAGCCGTCGGTGTCAGTATTCTTCATATTTACCAGTGTTTACTGATGGCTCAAAAGCAGTTGGTCATGTTGGCTGTGGTATTATTTTCGGTAATACCTCTTTCAATTATAGCCTTCATACATCTTGCTTAAATTATACAACAGAAGCAATTGCTATTAAGTGTGTTCTACATCACATACGTTCCTGTTTATCTGATAAATTTTTCATATATATGAATCGCAAGAGCATCATTGGTCAGCTGGGGTATTTTGATATCACATGTCTTTTGATAGTATACGAAATCATTCGAAAATTAGAAATAAATGGTATATAGGGGGTTTGATAAAGTTTTTTGCTGGATTCCAAGTCATATAAGAACTATTGGTAATGCGAAAGCACATATCACTACAAAAGCAGCGAAGAATGCAATACAGATTTCTATTCCCAACAAAGATATGAAAAATGTTAAGCTCTTTACTTTTTCATTGTGGCAAGAGTTCCGGGATTTAATGATCAAAAACAAATTACATTCTATAGTTCCATTCATTAAACCATTACCAGTTTTAACGATGCAAAGGGCAGAGGTCAGAGTAACACGCCTTCGTATCGGACAGGCACATTTTGCGCACCGTCACTTGTTATTGAATGAAACTGCTACCAGGTGTAACGTGCGTGATATACCACACTCAGTTCATCATATTTTAAATAGTTGTCTCAATTTCAGTCATCTTAGAATAATCTTTTTTTAACAGTACACTTTTAACTTTATCTAATTTAATTGATGAGCCACCGCATCACAATTTACTTGCTTTTCTGCATGGTATTGGCTTTTTATATTTTAGTAGTATCTTAAACTTCCTCATTCATTTAGAATTAATTTTAATTTTGCATTTCATTTTTATATAAAAGTATTTACCTTTTACTTATTTTTAAATGATTTTATCTAAAATTTGAATATATATATGATTTGTTTATTTTTGAAGTTTTAATTGATATTTTAAATTTTTAAAAGGGATTGGTTAATTTAATGTGTGTGTGGTGAAGCATGTTCTTTCTTCCACCTTGCCCCAATAAAACTCACCAATCAACCAATCAATGTACGATCATTTAAGTGCAAACTATATACGATCCATGTACAATCATTTAAATGCAAACTATGCTCAGACGTTTGGAACAGTATGATTGATTTGCTTGCAGGTCTGTCTGATGTATTCACGACTTACGGCAACTCACTAGCACCAGTGATTTTTCTAAAGTACAAAATATCCAATATCGAAACTATCGCAGTGGCTTGTGTTACGTTTTCCAGTGAGTCAATGCGTAGCTTCGTCGGACATTCGTATAGAGAAAGCCTGGTACCCGTATCACCAAGACAACATTACTGAACACTAATGTTACCTTGCAAATATGATCGTCACACTAGTGCAGGAGTGCACATTTGGGGAAGCATTATATTGGGGTTCAGAACAGATCTGCATGTACAAATCGAAACCATGACTGGCCAAATTTATTGGAACATCATTCTGGAACAACATATCTGTTTGTTTAAGGTTGTCGTGGAGGTTAATTTGTGTGTTTGGATGACAACGTCTGTCCTCACCGTTTGAACATTATACGACTGCTTTCAATCGGAGGATGGAATTACCCGCATGGCATTCTCACCGGACTTGAATCCGATACAGCATGTGTACGACAAATGCTTGCTGGTGAATTTCTGTTTGTCAATTATTTTCTCTATTAGTACAAGATCTTCGAAGAGCATTATGTTGTCCAAGTGCAACACGATAATGTGATCCTAAGCATTCCTTGGTTTGTGCGGGCTGTATTTCCTCGTATTAGTGACATATAATATATTAACCATCATACCAACAACTTACTATTCAATTGTTGTACTCGCGATTTGTTTTGTAAGTGTTCCACAGAGTTATAATCATGGTTTGTATATGCTTTGTATCATATATACGCCATATCTTTAGTTCTTTCTCATTTGTTATATGCATAGGTTTTTTGAATAAATCATGTTTGGTTAGTTTTTGCACCTTTAGTTGCCAGTTTCACCATTATCCTTAATTTATGGAAATGTGTACAATATATATATATATATATATATATATATATATATATATATATATATATATATATATATATATATATATATATATATATATATATATAAATGCTTAAGTGCTATATTTAACAAAAACCTTTAAAATGCCATTTATTTATTTAGTTAATATTTTTAAAAAAAGTTATATTTAACAATAAATGGCATTTTAAAAGTAAGATAGTTTGCAGTTTTAAGACTTTATTAAACGAAACATTTATTTAAGAATACTAGAAGTAATTCATGATAAAATATGACATACACTATCCTGCTTTAATTTATTTCCTATAAGAAAAAAATAAATTTTTTCTTCGCATTTGAGATACACTCTTTAATACAGAAATAAAAAAATAGATACGTAGGAGAAAAATTGAAATCCAATACTTTTTTTTCAATAATTATTATATACTTTCAACCATTCGCATTTTACTTAAAACAAATGTCTAACTTTTTAAGAACATGCGTTGGATTAATAAAGTGGACAGTTGCCATTTCTGCAATTATTTTTATGGAGAAATTCAAAAATAAAAAATTTAATTTCTTTGTAAAATATGGAATCTGATCAAGATTATAAATATCAATATATTACTAGAAATAATTTTCCCATTTTGATGTAGTTAAATTGCTCTTAAAATTAAGAATGAAATTATTTTTTTATTACCTTACCTGGAAGATATGCATTCTAATACAATCCATAAATTTACGGAAAAACAAAAGTCTAAATTTTTTTTCGTAAATTACGTTGACATAAAAGAACTGTAATTTAACTTGAATTCAAACTCTTTGAAAAGTCTTCAAGTAACAGTTTTAAAAACATGTCCTTACATTCTTATTTAATGATCAAAGTTCCTTAAAATCATCTCCTGTTTTCCTGTGACCATTTTTTTCCATTCTTCTGCATCAAGCTTCTAATCAATCTCTGACACGATTAACTATAGGACTTCCCAATCTGAATGAGTTCCATAGATTGTTAGCAGGAGGAGGTTTAGGAAGTCGGCCCCTCTGTGATCAATCTTGGTCACTCGAAATATGTCACTGGTACGGTGTGAAAAAAAGTAATCATAGGTTTCGTTTTTGACAAATTGGAAATCTGGTCCCAGAGTCAACACGATACTAAAACGAATTTCTTTGTCTTTGCAGTCATGAACTTCGGTTTGGAACAGTGAAGACGTATGGATGTTGTCAATTGAACGACAAAAGTGTTATAAAGTGCACTTAAGATTAGTTGTACTTTCCTTTTCTTGGGGATAAAGAAATTAACTTTTAATAAATTTCTTTATAAATATTATTATATGCTTGTTATGTCCATTGAAATGTTCTTTGTCTCATAATAAATTTAGCATCATCATGATCAAATTATTTTAAATTTTTGGAAAAATGTTAAGCATTAAGATTTAATCATATATTAAATGTTATTCATTAAATAACTTATGTATCTTATTTTAATCTTTTAGTAAGTTTTGTGTACTAGAAATCTAATAAATAATTTTCTACTGCAAAAATAACTTTTTTAACTCTGCTTATGCAAAGATAGATGAATAGATAATAATATATGAATAGATAGATAAATATATATGATTTTATATGATTGCCTAAATGGATGCAGTTTATTTTTGAAAAATGGAATTAAAAATAAATAATCTTCCATTTTGTATATTTTTAACCCAAAACATTTGCTTCTATATCTAAAAATCAAAAGTTATCAAAAATGTATCTTTAGAAGCAAAATTACAAGTAGTACAATTACAATGTAACCATATTAACATTTAAATATCACAAATTAAATTCTCTTTCATCTCAATGTTTTTTTTATAAATTATAATGATAAATAAGAATATAATTTAGTTTTTTTTTAACTTATCTTATTTTGTGATTTTTAAACATATTTCTTTCTTTCTTACATTTCTTATACACTAATTTATAGTTTTCACTGACACATGTAAAAGTGTGTAATATGTTTTCATGAGCATAGCACTTTTCGGAAATACGAAAATCTGTCTTTGTATTGGTATTGATCCTTAGTGCTATAAGCGATGTAAATTTAAAATTGAGTAACATTCAAATTCAAAACATATTTAGTTTTTAAAATGTGTGTCTATGAATGTGTAACACACAAGACTAAAAGAAATTTTGAATATCACTCGTTGAAACAATTCAAAAATTTTAACATTTACAAAACAAAATATATCGAAAACATAATCAATCCATTAATATGTGGATGGTGATATTTTCTCAGACTCGTTAAGTCTTACAAAAGCTATAAGTTGTTCAATTTACTACCAAGTGTTCTTCATTAGAACCATGTAGGTAGACTCTTTTTTCTGATGAAAGGAAACATTTTTTTCTTCTATAATTATTTAATTACATTTAATCCCTTATAATCTTAAGAACACACTAAGGCAGAAAAATACATTCGATAACATTGAATATATATTTTAAATAATAAAGAAAAACTATTAATACCAATTTGGAATTTTCCAATGTATTGATGTATGTGTGTAAGTATACTTATATGCATACATGTTTAAGTATGCATGCTTAATAAGTTAAACTTTAAAATTTTGATTTCTCCATTCTTCTATGATGGTAAGCAATGTAATTTTAACCTTTATTTCATTTCCGTGTTTGTAATGACAAAATAAATGAACATGTGATATTTCATTAATTGTTGGTATTGTAACACATGGCACAATAGAAATTCTTCGTAAAAGGAAAATTACCTCAACCACGAAATAGAAATTATCGAAGCTACATCTAATTTTAATACATGTATTTTGGGAAACTGTTCATATCAATACCATATATGAATTACTATGGGTGTAATCTTCTGGAGAAGATTTCCTCCCCTCCAGCTCAATGTCAAAATCGTGGGAGTCGATCCTCTGGTGGTGCCAACTATCGGAATAGTAATTAGCGCAAAGTCGTACTTTCACCTTCATGATGGTCTTATTAAATGAAAGACGCACCCTTAATTCGCATATCCTTCGGACGAACGATCTTGACTTGTCCAAGTGTCATAAGTAACAACAACAACAACGTACATAATGAAATTATCTGAATCTCAAATGATATTGGCCGTTTGTATATATTCCGACACTTCTGAAGATAAGTAAAATACTGAAACTGATTTTTAAATAAAACAGTGTGATAAATATGTGATATATTAAATTTGATTTTAAATAAATATGTGAGACATGTATATAAAAAGATATTTGTATATATGAAATTGAATGAAAAATCTATAAATATTTTCTTTTACATCATAAATAAAATTTTGAAGGGAAAATAACATTATAACAAATAACTCATGCTTTTGTTTTAATTTTTGACCTTAGTTTTTATTTATTTTAAGGTTACAAATATTCTCTAATTATTACATAGATTAAAATGTACTTTTAAACTGCTGCCATTTCTGTAAATATATATTTGTATACTATCTTTAGCTCTGTAATCCATATATATGGCGAAATGGTGCTTCTGGTATCAAAATAAGGAACATATTGTTACAGGAAAACTGATGATATTTTTATCACTAAGCAGTCTGATGATATGCACAGTATTTATTAATAAAATTCTTTTATATTCAGCTTTAATTTTCAGAATTTCACTGTGCATTTATTAAAACAGCCATAAATCAATTTGAATATTAAATTAGGGCTAAAATTATTTTAAATCAAAACTTTTGAATTTTCAAGGAAGTTTACAGTTATTAAAACTAAATTCCTATTATTAAAATTAAAAAAATAATAATGAAGATTTAATATGTTAATCATTTTAATGCATTAATTAATTGCAATGATAAACAGGAAGTGAAACGTAGTTTCAGTTGTTCGGAATGCTGCTCCAGAAAATGCAACGAAGACACATGTGCAGTCATGGGTTATGGGAATTGTCTCCCTTCTCCTGATGAATATCTCTGAGTCTGTGACTCGGGTCTTTCTTTTCAGTCCAAAGGACAAGCAACAAAATAAAGTATCACCAGAAGGGGGTGGCGGGGGAGACCAAGGTCCTCCTCAATGAAGAACCAGATGATATAGATGGTTCTTCAATAGTCCCCTTCAGGACACCTGACAGTATTGATTTATAACCTTAATCGGGGATGTCAGTCCGGGGAACATAAGGCCGTGGTCATTCCAGAACTTGCTCCTTCACGAGGTATCGACGAAGTTTATCAAAAGGACGATCGCTCTTCTCGAACCTCATCTAAGACTCATTCTATTCGCTCTTTTCTTTCTCTCCCTATTCCTATTTTTTTTATCTCTTCTTTTGAAGGTTTCTTTTCATCTATTTTATATCCCTACTCTCTTTATGAGAGTGAGTGGTTTCCGTGCAAAAGAGATGGCCGGGACTTTATGCTGTTGTTATGTATAAGAGAGATTTCTCAAAAATTTCCGGGGGACTGTTAAAAAAAAAGACAATTTTGCTTTCATATGTTAAGTTATTCAATAGTTTTGTTCGATAGTTTTTTTTTTTTAAATTGTATTCAAATGTTCAATACAACTAAAATATAAATGTTGTACAAATATTTTTGCA
This sequence comes from Latrodectus hesperus, assembly GCA_037975125.1. Lineage (NCBI taxonomy): Eukaryota > Metazoa > Arthropoda > Arachnida > Araneae > Theridiidae > Latrodectus > Latrodectus hesperus. The sequence goes on from CM075856.1 coordinate 89,546,037, forward strand.
ATTGCTTACATATGATTTTAATTGTTCTATTAAATAGTGAAATCATAATAATTTTTTATAACAAAAGGTGTTTAGAACAATAAAATAAGTTTCATATCAAGAGCACATGAATTCCATAAAATTATAACAATACAAATAAATTCTGTTTTATTCGGGAAAGTGAGCCACAAACAACTGAAAGTGAATCCGTTTTATATTAATTATTTACATATTTCTAAACTATTTTTGTTTTTTATATATGAGAAACGTTTGATGTATAACATAGTAAACATAAAATGTTTTTACTATTGGATAATGTGTGATAAGTTTGAAAAAAATTTGTACTGCATTATAGATATGATAATTACAAAATAATCATAAATGTATTAGTCAGACCAATGCTGTATATTGAACCATTATTGAAAAATATTACAAATACACTTTGAATCATAAGCTTTGCATGATATAATTTTTATTAAGCACTTGTGTTTCTTCAAATATAAAATCACAAGAGAATGAACTACATTGTATTTATTTTCCTGTTTATAGTTGTTCACTAGACAAATAGTTCACATTATGACGTTGTAAATTTTGAGATTAAATAATATAAAGAATTGTAAATATTTTAGAATTTGACTGTTTTTTAATTTAACAATAAATTTTACTTTCATTTTGCAATTACCAAAATTAATAATAAATACGAAGCTAAAATAAATGCACTTGATTCATAGTGATAGAACTATTGTGGCTTTCAATTATTAAATTGTGAACTTAGTAATTGAAAACCACACAAATTAAGATGTAACTTTTCAAAATAATTGAAATAGATTGTTAATAGAAATCAACAAGAGGAATTATATAAGCAGTAGATTTTTTTTAGGAATTATGTGTTTCATATTTTTATTTTGCACACTTTTATTATGAAAATAGTGAAAATAAAAACTATAAAGTATTTCTTAAACATTCATTATAACATTCTACCTTTTTTGATAATGGGGAAGTCATTTTTACATGAAGTTATTTCTTTAACTATATAAGGATTATATTTTTCATTTAAATATTTAAAATTAAAATCATACAAAAACAAATACAGTATTACTAAATTTACTTATTACTTGGATATATGAAATCAAAGTTTATTATCAAACTTGTTCTACTGAAATATTATACAATTATTTATTATACAAACATTTGATGTTCATTGACAGCATCATCAATTCTCAGTATTACTAAAAATAATACATTATTATTATTTTTATTACATTATTGTAATAAAATTTTTAATCTTTACATTATAATAATTCCATAATATTAATATATTTTATTATTTTAATTTTTTATTGTTCTAAAATTTATGTTATAGCTAGAAATTTCACAATTAATTGAGTTGTTATTGTAATTTTAAGTAAAAACATTTTGTAAGCAATTTTGCAATGGAAATTAAATATTTCCAGCTATTTATCTGTTCCTGAGACCGATACCACTGCTTATATTCCACAGATCACTATGTAAACACTGTTTCAGTGGTCCCATTTGTTTTACATGATATCATTTTATATAAAATTTTATACCTGCTTATTTTCAAGTTATTCGACCACAACGAAACCATTCCAAATTTTAACTATACCGAAAATATTTAATACAGTAAAATTTAATTCAGATTTGTTTGTTTTTTTCCAAATTAATATCGATATGTTGGTTATAAAACAAATTTAAATATTTCATGAATTAAATCCTGAATGCATAAATATAAATTTATATATTTTTTGTAAAAAAAAGTATGGCAAAGCTCAGTATGACACTGTCGGATTTAATTTGTACAATTTTTAGACCCTTGTCAAGGCGTGGAATGTCCAAATTCTCAAGTATGTCAACTGGATGAGCACAGAAATGCTATGTGCAGTTGCAACGCTGTGTGTTCTGAAGATTTCAGGCCCGTGTGTGGATCCGATGGGAAAACTCATATAAATGAATGCGCTTTAAGAGCTGAAGCTTGCAAGTTTCGAAAAAATATCAGAGTCATTTATCCTGGCGAATGCAGTACAGGTATACACATTTTAATCTTTTTTAATGTATACACATTTTAATCTTTTTTACAGCCTTTAAATTAAAAATTTAAATTTAAAAAGAAAAAAATTATTAGACCTTAATAGAAATATGTCATATAATTTATTAACTTAAAACAAAAATAACTTTATACGACTTAAAAAATTTAAAGGGTTAAAAGTGATTTTTTCTGCTTTTTTAAAAATTTTTGGATATAATGAGAAAAATAAGGATTCAGTTCTTTATCTAGTTTGAATCTAAGATTTAACCTTGTAGAAAATATTTTAATTAATGTAATGCATAAATGAATCTTTGCTTGATGAAAATTTACCTCTTTGCTTAAGTTTTACTATACTCAATTTGCGTCATTTTATCAATGGTGTATCTTTCATTAGAAGAATTTATTTTAATAAAATAATTATTATATTTAAATGAAAAAATTTTAATGTGTAAATATTATCAACTTTTTAAATTATTGCTTTTATGCTTTATTTATTCATTTTATGAATAACTTAAGTTTAAATAATTTCATCAAGATGTTAATCAAAAATTTATATTCTAAAGAAAAATTCTGTATTTTAATAAACGTAAATGTTTTAAGTGTTGTAAAGCAGTTAATTTTTTTTAAACTTTTGCAACTTTACAACATAGTCTTGCTGATAAAAATGAAAAATTCCCTTAAAATGTCAAATATAATCCCGTAAGAAGATATAAAATATTCCAAATGTTTTAAACTTGTTCAAAAAGATTTAATTATTTGCCCATAAAGAATGTAATATCTTTCACTTTATTTGTAATTTGTTGATACTATTTATTCATTGTAATTCATTTATTATTTCTTTAAACTTAAGACAGTTAATAATTAATCACACTTGCAAATATTAATACATAGTATTGTAACTTCGACATTACAATAATTATGAATAGTTTCATTTGAAAAATATTGCATTGACTTATAAAATTGAATAATACTTCCTTTCATAGAAATTAACAATAAAACTGACTATCAAATGTAATAAAATATACTGAAATCTAATAAACGTTTTTGTGGGGTTTAAGTAAATCCATACTTAGTTACATCAATTACATCCATACTTACATTATACAACTAAAATTACACTCATGGAAGATTGGGTAGAAGATTGGATTTGGCTTACTTTTTTACTACTAGCGCAATGCCATTAATAAGTCCATTAGTAATGGTGTGAGCAGAGTTATTCTACATCCGGTGACAGCACATTCTTTGGTAAAGAATGATAGTCTGCACGTGATTACATAGATGGCATTTGTAACAGACGGAAAAACTAAATGCATGCATTACCTTGTCTCACGTGTCTAATAGCCAAATCCATTAGTCAGAGTATTGTAAAAGCACAATACAGTAGAAAATTATATATTATTATCGTCTACGATTGAATTTTATTTCTTCTCATTTCACCATTATTCTTTCCGCTACTTAACTGTTGCCAAACCAGATGCATAATAAATCAATGTATTATATATAATATGGATGAATGCACACTAATACCGGAACATATCCTAATTAGGATTAGCAAGTGGTAATGGAGTTTTTTTTAAATTATATTAGAAATATATAACACAATTTCATCATCTTTACTTGATTCCTTAAAAAATTATATCTTAAAATGATGTAAAATTTTAGTGAATTTTCATTTTCATTTAATTTATTATATTACTAATTCTCGATGACTAGTCTATAAGGAAGCACATTTTAAGTATAATAAGAAATAATGCTTTTTTTAATAAGAAAGTACATTTTATGAGTCACATAATTTTATTTTCATGGTTAGAATCATTTAACTTTCTAGGTAAAAACCCATGCGAAAGTCTGAAGTGTGCTCTGATGGAAGAATGCAATATCGATAAGTATGGCATTGCTTCTTGTCAATGTCCACAGAATTGCGAATCTGTAATGAAACCAGTTTGTGGCTCAGATGGACAGACATACAGCAATGAGTGTGAACTGCAAAGGAACTCTTGCTTTCAAAAACGTCTCATATCCGTAGTGTTTGATGGGGCCTGTGGTAAGAAAATGCTAAAATATTTATGCTATAATATACTAATTTCATACTAATTTATTTTGACTTGATTTTTCTGTACAATATTTTATAATATAATCTATACATCAATATCTATCTTATAACTGTCATTGAATGAAATAAGAAATATCTACATCATACATATAAGCAAAAAATTAGCCTGACACTTGACAAATTTGAATTTTATATTATGTGTGATAGTTACTGAAATATTCTCTTTATATATAAATAATTATTCAAACCATTTTAACTATTCTTGTGTAAAAAGTACATAAAACATTTTTTGTTGTTGCCCCTCTTAACTGCTCTCTTATTTAGTTAGTAAACTAATGTTATTTTGGGTATATTTCCCTGTTGTAAATCAGAAAATTTCTGGTTTCTGTTCACAAATAAAAATAAAGAATTTGAAATTGTCTTTAGTGATGAAATAAGAATATTATTATACAGCTTTATTTTTAATTTTAATTTATTATGAATTAGTAGTTTGAGATTGAAAAATGCAAGAAAAATTAAATAATTAATGACTGAATAAGGATTTATACAATAAATACTTAAATTATCCATTAAATAGAGCATTTAAAATTGAAGAATTGGGATACAAACTAGACAATCCTGGGTTACAATTTTAAACCTATGGGAACTGAAACAAATATGATTTTATAGATGCATTTGACGATTCTATGAACAGACGACTTACTCAAAAAATCGAACCCCACTCGTAACAAGAGAAACAAGTCGAATACATATTTCATCCAAAATATTTATCCAAATGATAAAGTAGTTGCACGAGCTTAGAAAAATTGGTATTAAAATACGTAATTAATTACCTCAAAAGATCATGAACTCAGAATATCGTGAAAAGATCATGATCTCGTTTTCAAGTACTAAGGACTAATGAATGTGTGAATAGTATTCAAGAATAAAATCAAGCATTTGTAACCAAGAGGGATACAGGTGAAACATTTGATGATAATTGACTCTATTTTCTAGGAGTTGATATGCAAAGATGGCTAATCACATTTATCATGTTGTGAATTACTTAAACTACTTTTCATTAATACACTACATAACAATGTCTAACTACTACATCACTTTGTATCCTTATCACTATGTGTTTAATTTTAACTCTTTTTGTTGCGGTGAAGGCAAGTCTTTTTGTTGCGGTGAAGTGAAACTACTTTGCGAAAGTAGTCATTAAGTCTGTAACTATCGATTTCATATTCACAAGACTATTATTTGGTTACATTCACTAGGAATAGGTATATCTATGAATAATAATCTATTCGGTCTTTAAATTTCATTTCCCAAGTTAATCTCGGAAATAAGCATACATGTCTCTTAGTTTGTTTTAAGAAACATACTAAAGACATATACGAAAATAATACCATTAAAAAATAATAATTAAAGAAATCCTTTGAAACAGTCGATTATCCACTTACACGCAATTTGCAAATGTAAATCTTCCGAAATGTTCAATAACATATTAGTATATATTTTAATACACCCTTCCTGTATACGCAAGAGGTAACTTGTATGCAATTTATTGTATTATAAATTTGATGAGAGAGCAGTAAAAGATCATTAAGTTATTCAGCTATTGGTATATTCCAAAGTAACAATGTAGTAAATTAAAATAACTGTCCCAAATAAACCAAATATTGTGACTGCACTTACTGTAAGGTCATATTGCTCTACAAAAGGAAAAATGCATTATTCGATCTCAGCCAATACTGGACAACTGTAGACAGATGTTCCACTCTCTGACTTCTGCATGCACTTCTGTCAGGAGTGGTGCTTGGGAGTTTTCTTGGTTCCCACCCTTGTCACACGTGAATGCGGTTCATTATCTACGAAATGTCCTTCAAAAAAGAAATTTTGTGGTGATCCTTAAAATTCCTTTCAACAGCCTATGAGCGTTATTGCACCCATTAACGGGGTTAAGTAAACCACAGTTATTTAAATATTATAAAATTCGTTTCGATGAGTAAATTTTTAGATGATATAATTTAATAATTAATTGGAGCTAGTAAGGTATATTCCCCCAATTGGCAAAATTTGTGACTTTTTCTGTCCTCAAGCCATTTAAATACGGTTGACTCTTAAAAGAACATATATATGATGCAAAAATGACATAAAACACGAGGGAAAAAAAGCCAGCTACGAAAAAGTCGAAAATCAAAACAAACAACGAAAGATTTCGCCAGAAATCTCTTGAGAGGATATATACTTATACCAACCAATTTAATATAATCCCTTATATTTTTTAAATAATAAAAATAATTAAAATATGCATTTTAATATTTAATAATTTTAAAATGATTAAATTACATTCTGAATAATAAAATTGCTTTGAATTTAAACCAGTACTTAATACATAAATTATCTTAAATATTTTATCAATTGTATTTGTTAAAATTAATTTTAAAATGTTTTCTAGGTGATACGGGTCCATGTCTAGGATATGTGTGCTCTTTCGGAGCTGTTTGTGTCCTTAAAAATGGTATGCCTGGATGTGAATGTCCTACTTGCACTGACGAATTCGAACCAGTTTGTGGTACCGATGGAATATCGCACACAAATTTATGCAAGATGAGAAAAGAGGGATGTGAACAACGGAAAGAAATAAGTGTAGCTTATAATGGACTATGTGGTTAGTGATTGTACTTTATACTGGATCATTTTTATTTTTGTTTTAAACATACGTAAAAGCATATTAAAAATAAGCTACATTTATTTTAGTTTCAGTTTCTTTATATAGATATTAGAGTAAACGTTTTTGATTTCTTAAGTATTTCTAAATTAAGTATTGGAATGATATTAGTAATATGTATGTAACTATATAGTTCCTTACACGTAAAATATTCTCTAATCATTGCACGTCAATTTGTTTCTATCAAATACATTTTTTTCTTATTTTTATGCATTGACAAAGAAAAGCAAATAAATAAATAACCCAAATATAAATAAGAATATTTTGGAACGTTATTGAAATAAGTATTGCCTTATTAATTTAATTAAGTAAGTGTAAAATTAATTTTACTAATATTAATTAAAAATTGAGTTATTATAGATAAAAACGCTCTTTTTTTACTAACTATCATGTTTGTATAACGATAAGACAAAAGATTCTATTCATAATCTACTGAGAGTAAAAAATCATCTAATTTAATATGAATTCATATAAAATTTTAAAATTAAGTAGAATAATTAAAAGAAGAACAATGTGGAAGTCAAAAAATGTCTTACAAATTCTACTTTCATAATTCTGAAATATTAGATGTTATAATCTCATAATATTTTTAAGATAGTAGTTTATTTGGTTTGGTGAGCATATATCTGTTCATTTAAAGTTAACTACTTAATAACAATCTGGGAATAATCGAGAATATGTGCATATCCAGCAAAAAACACACAAATACTTACTCAATATAATCGGCGAATTTAACTTCGCTTATTTTAAAAATCATCCCATATGAATCAGTAAATTTGATTTTGGGTACTTAAAAGTAATTTCAAATTCGGGGCACTTATTTTATTAAAGTTTAAATTCTGTAAATTAAAGAATACACTGAGCAAATTTTCCTGTCGTTGCATATTCTGCTTTAGAATTTTAAAGTTCAAGCATAGACATTTATAAATTACGATTAACAACTCTATACTTTAATTCACCAGTATGTATATTACAGCATTATTCTCAAATTTGAATTACAAAATCAATGTTGCTTTGCGCATAATCATCACCATTATTCTCATGACACTGACTTACATCATAAATGTAATATCAGTATATAAAGCGCTGTTATGTTAATGTATCACTCAAATTAACGTGTTAGGTTTGGTTTAATATAATTCGCAGTTTCTACTATCATTTTGCTTAAAAAAATTTACGGATATTATGAATACCAGAAAAGATTCCTATAATTAATTGAATTGATATTACTAATGACATAGAATTAATATTATTTCGAAAATATTAAAATAACGGGACTAATAAACTTTTAAACCATTTATTTAATTGCCAATATCTTAGTTCAGTTGATATGCTTTTAGTTAAAGAAAGTTTCCTACAAATGTCTTTGAATATAATTTTAAAATACTTTCTACGTCAAAACATTTTTACTGCACACACATACACACACACACACACACACACACCTGATGGTGCCATCTATCCGAAGAATTTAGAGTAAAATCGTTTTTTCACAGTTGCGAACAATACATTACTGATAAAACAAATCCATCTTAAATTTCAATTTATTCTTAGATTAATATACTTGTTAAGGCTACTAATGGAAAATACGTTTTTTTTCAGTGTGTCAAATAAGTATTTCATGTGTAATTTATGTTTGATATTATTTTCTTCTTCTGCTTACATTTTACTATCTGATCAAAGCTAAAATTATAGCTAATTTTTGCTTATATGCAAAAATTATAGCTAATTTTTTTAAATAAACTATTAATAAAAAATTTTCTAGGTACTTGTAGTCAAACGCAATGCGAATATTCAGCTGTGTGTGAATTAGACAGTAAAGGGCGTGCAACTTGTGTTTGTCCGAAAAGATGTGTTAAGGTAAGTGTTTTTTTTTTCAGAAAAATATATTTCTGATTATATGTAGTCCTTTTTCAATGTGTGATTGAACAAATTCTGTAGGTAGATGCCAAAGTATGTGGAAATGATGGTGTTACATATCAAAATGAATGTGAATTGCGAGTCGCCGCATGTACAAAACAATTGGATATATCTGTGGCATCCATTGGACCATGCGGTATGTATTAAAATAATCAAAAATAGAGAAAATATCTTTAGTTTTAATTGCATAAATAATTATTTTCACAAGATGGTGAAGATAAATCTTTTGTAAGCTATATTTTTCAAGAATGCTTATTTTTCATAAATATTTTAAAGCAGAAAGATTATAAAAATTTAAGTTTTTTCTAATTAATTATATTTTTATGCGAAAAGAATTTACTTTAATATTAGATTAATAAATGATGTTATTATTAAATTAATAATGAATGTCACATTTGGGGTAAAATTTGAGTTTCTATTTGAACTTCATGTCATTTGATTTTGTGGATATATATATATATATATACAAATATCATATGCACTTTTCTTTAAATAATACCTAAAATATAATAACATATTTTGTTAATTATATCTAAGATAAATTTGAAGCGTAATATTATTTACTATATATATCGATATTGCTGTAGTAGATGATAATCATTTTACATATGTTTATTCATAAATTTCATCAAAGGCTTATTAATAATATATATATATATATATGTATATGTATATATATGTATATGTATATATATATATATATATATATATATATATATATATGTATATATATATATATGTATATGTATGTATATATGTATATATATATATATATATATATATATATATATATATATATATATATATATATATATATATATATATATATATATATATATATATATATATATATATATATATGTATATATATGTATATGTATATATATATGTATATATATATATATATATATATATATATATATATATATATATATATATATATATGTATGTATATGTATGTATATATATATATATATATATATATATATATATATATATATATATATTTATTTATTTATTTATTTATTTATTTATTTATTTATTTATATGCACGTATTGCAGATCTGTGCATCAACGTGCATTGCAAGTTTGGGGCGCGATGTGAGGATGGACGGTGTGTCTGTCCGACGGAATGTCCAGAGAAATACGAGCCTGTCTGCAGCAGCGACGGCACCACCTACCCGAATGACTGCGAGATGAGGCGGGCGGCCTGCATGCAGACGCAGGAGCTGGGCGTGCTATTCTACGGGGAATGTGAAGATGTCGGCGGATCTGGCGCCGGAATGAAAGGTTTTTTAAATATTCATTTTCCATTATTCATCCCATTATCTAATGTAGAATACCTATGAACAAACTACACTATAAGTGGATTTGTATCATTATATGTATTTTTTAATTTTAATGTAAAAGAAATGTGCATTTTTATTCTCTTAAAATGAAAAGAAATATATATATATATATATATATATATATATATATATATATATATATATATATATATATATATATATATATATATATATATATATATATATATATATATATATATATATAATATATATATATATATATATATATAATATATATATATATATATATATATATATATATATATATATATATATATATATATATATATATTTATATATTTATATATGCATACATATATGTATGTATGTTTTTGAATTTTTTTTCAGAATTCTGGTAATATGTACATATCAGATTACATGTTTCAACAAATGTACATGAGGGATTGCTAGAATTACATTTAAAAAATTCTGAAATTTGAGAGGCTTTCCATAATATTAATTTTTTCATTGTTAATAAAATTTTAACTCATGATTGAAGTCCTTAGAAAATTTATTTTTAAAACTTTAAAAGGAGTATTAGAATAATACGAATGTGAATGATTCGTATAAATTAAATTAAGAGATATTATCAATGGTAATCTGTAGTAATCATGGAAGTTTCGGTTTATTTTAAGGAATATTTTTGTTCACTGATTTGAATAAATAAGCAAATTACTTTACTAAATTACTTTCCCTTGATATAATAAACTGTCAAACTTTAAGGAAATGAGGCAGTATATAATGCTTTTAAAATATTGAATGAGAAACGATTTTGTAAATTGCAGAATTTCTTTTGCATTAAAACAGTTCTTTCTTTCCATAAACTATGATTGATCAATGACAGTAATCATAAAAGTTTCGTGTTATTTTAAAAACTATTTTGGTTCTGTAATACAAAAAAATTAACAAAGATATATTAAAATATCATTATTTAAAAATTTATTTATTGTACTAAAAACTTTTAACTCTATCTAGAATTTTACTTTTTAATTTCATCAAAAGAAACAACTTCTTTAATTCCATCAAAAACATTTTTTAATTCCATCAAGAAACAAATCATTCAATTCAATCAGAAAACATTTTTTTAAATTCCATCAAGAAACATTTTTTATTAATTTCATCAATAAAAAAGCCTTTAATATTTTCAAAAAACACATTGCCAAATAAGAAAAAAACTATGTTTTCTTTTTTTATTTTAAATAATCTATTCAGTTAATGTCTTTTGGTCCTTGATTTAGGAATTAAATCAACGGAATCTGGATCCGGGAATTTTGCTTGCGAAGAGGAACCATGTCGATTTGGAGGAATATGTGACTATGACTCTGAAGGCATGCCGCAGTGTATCTGTGCTTTTGAATGTCCTCCAGTGAAAGAACCCGTGTGTGGATCCGACGGTCAGTTTTATGACAGCGATTGCAAATTAAGGGAGAAAGCTTGCAAAACACAGAAAAAAATAGTTGTCGCTGCAAGAAACAGATGTCAAAGTAAGTTTATTAAAAATAACACCCTATTCTTCATTAATTCGCCTGCATAGTCTTATGAAATTTTAAATGTATAAATGACATATCTTTTTATATACATTTACTAGGTATTACTTTATTTTCACATCCCGTTATGATACATCTACAAATCATGCTAAAATGCAACTAAATAAAGGGAGACCATAAGCATTTTTATAAGCTGAACTTGACGAATAGTGGCAGGTTTTAGTTTACTCATGAAGTAACCACATTTTTTAAGAAAAAAATACATTTACTCTCTATATAAGAAACGAAACTAGATATAAACGAAAATATCTGGATATGCACATGATAAAGGCCATTCGAGGTTTACAGAAATGTATTGTGAAGTGGCATCATCTAGAAAAATGTATTGATTAATTCATATGGTGAAATACGTATGGGAAATAAAACCAACAATGATAAATAATTATATTTCCCGTAGATTTTTTTCCAATGTCCCTAGTCACGAAACGTTTCAGTAGTCAAAAGAAATTTTAGCGATACTAAGGTTTCTAAAATTATATACTTGTAATTTTGCAAGTAATTTTACTTACGAGTAAATTTAACTTGATGATAATCTTGCCATCATTTTGCTTATAGTCCTTGAAAATAAAAATATCCCAACTTTCATGTATATTTTTTCTAAATCTTATTTCGAGTATTTGTTAAAAAAAATAATTTAACAGTAACTACATTACGAATTTTAGTTTTTCTGGAAGAAATCTAACACGTGTATGCATTTATTATCAATAAATTATTTTTTTATATAAATTCTCAGTTATAAAATTTAGCATTGTTAAATTTAACATAATTTTTATCTAAATTAACATTTATATAAAATGTATACATCAATTAGATATATAAAATATATTCAATAGGTGATTCTTCAATAAGAAAACAAATCATAAAGTCTTATTAAATTAATAAAATATCTAAATAGTTTTGCTTGTGTTTTAATAGTTTTGTTCCACACACATATAGTTTGTCTCAATTTCAAATCATTTAAAAAAATTTTAAAACAATGTTTATAAATTTATATATTTATTAAATGAATTCATAGGTATTTACTATGATAATTATAATTTATTTGTGAATTAAGTATATGCCTTTAACTAATATAATTTTATTGTATTCGCTTAAAGTAAATTATTGATTGCAATCTATTTTGTTTTAAATTAAAGCATTTATTAAGTTTTCGGAAGACAGAATTTATAAACGATAAACTTCTGGTTTTATTCACGGAACTCAGTATTATAGCTATCGCGGATTTTTTGCGAAAAATTCTCAAAATTAGGAAAAGTGGAAACAAACTGACACAAAAAAGAGCAATTTTATCACTGAATGGCTTATACGAATATACATAATTATTAAAAGAAATGAAATTATTTGTCTTTCTACAAATTGATGGAATTACTTTATTGTAAAATCATATTTAAAATCATATATATATATATATATATATATATATATATATATATATATATATATATATATATATATATATATATATATATATATATATATATATAAATCAAGATTTTTATCTTTCTTATGTTAGTAAAACAATTCTTCTTTATTACAAATAAAACATTTTTTTGCAATTTAGGCACCACGAATTATTTACAAAACAGATGAACTACTAGCAGATAATGAAACATTAGAATTCAAGTATTTAAATCTATAATCAATCCCAACCATTTTTAAAGTATACTTATTTCTCATTAGTTATACTTTTTAAATTAGTTTCATTCATTTTTTAATGTTTTTCTAACCGTGACTTAAAACCACGTGAATATATATAATGCAAAGTTTGGAAAATATTAAATCTACCCATTGTTTTACGTATTGATCCATACATTACGAAAACTATTGAAAATATATGCTACATGAATTTCCGGTTATAAATCTGTAACATATATTATACACAAAATTTATCTTTTCTAACTTTATAATTTTTATACACCTGGTCAGTGCGAAGCTCATGAAGTATTAAATTTGATCCCTTCTCTTGCCTATAAAAGAAACTCGCAAAATTGAATATTTTTACTACCCGATCCATACCAACAGGGAAATTTCATAGCTCTCCAGTGGAAAAAGTCGGCCATAAAACGGATGGAATCGCTTACTTTTATTTTCTAAAACTACGCTATTTGACGCCTACAGTTTTTAAAAACACCTGAGTCTATAGAAGTTTTCCGGATCTCTTTGCAAGATCACAAAAATTTTAAGGATTTGTGTGCGTGTGTGTGTGTTCATCTGGCATTCCATTCGGGAAGTTCAATACATTTTCGAAGAATGGTGATGGACGGAGAAGGAGCATCTGAGGTCTTATGGGATATATTTAAATCTATTCACACTTGGTGTTTACTTAAATCTCATGACTATAAATTACGAGCTACTGCTATCGGTTTATGTAATTCTGTTTTGGTTTTGTAAGGAGTTCCGAAGCTGTAAATAAAGATAAAATTTCCGATTTTAAAACTACTTATAAAATAAAAAGATTTTTATGTATTTTAATCAGTCTAATATTTATACACCTTAAAAATGGGAATAATCATTGCAATTCTATTTCATCTCAAACCATATACATATCAAGTAATAATTACTTTATAATTATGCTAATAATAAAATGCGTTCCTGTATTATTAGCTTCATATCCAAAATGTCATAATTAATCAGCTTTATCACACCACACATCTTGAAGTCGAAATTTTGTTAAAATTCCAAGTTCTAATTATGCTACAGAATTTTTTAATAGATATTATTATTATATTTATTGAAACAAAAATAAATAACAACACTAAATTTAACATAATTCTCTTTTTATAATTATTTGCTACTTAATTTTAAAGGTTTCGATTTACTACTTAAAATTTAAATTTGTTAAAATGAAGTAAATAAATTGATAACTTATATTAATTCTACAATAATTAATTAACCATTGTTGAGTTCTACAATATAAATTTGTGTTTTAATATGAAATATTCTTTTTCCTCTCAATGAAAGAAAATTTGGAAAATCATAAAAATGAAATGAAATTCCAATTTTGAGTGGAAATATATTAATGTCGATCGAGAAAAACATCAGCAAAGTTTTTCGCGTGTAGTTTATTTACCAATGGAATGTTTATTCATTAGTCAAAATACATTACTTATGCGAGTAGACTGGTTTGCATCATAAATTATATAAACAGATACGCGTTAATTCATTTTCATTTTATTTAATCTATCTTTACTAAAGTTTATTATTATATTTATATTTTGTTCTGATGAATTCCATTTCTTAAATTTTTTTGCTAGCAATCATTTGTTGTAATAAGCTAATTTTTCTGGTTTGACAAGATTTGATATAGAATGAGTACTTCTGAACTTGAAGAAAAGAATTTAATTTTTGGTGATGCGCATATTTTATATTTACATTTAAGCTTTTTTGTAGCAGCAGCGGCCATCTTGTTAGTCACAACTTGGTGCCTATCTTGTTGTCATAAAATCGCCAAAATATCAAAGGGTACCAAACTGTATACTTTTACTGGTTTGACATCTAAAACCACTATCTCCTATATAATTATTTGAAGGTTTATATTCAATTAAAATAATTCATTTATTTTGCAAAAATAGTTTTGAGAAATTAAATGAAATATTAAAAAAAGTAGGGAAAATATGTTTGAGTAAGAGTTATTATATAAGAAATAAGTTTTTAAAAATTTAAATATCATCGTTAATAGAAAATACGAAGCTTGTATTTAAAAATTATTAATTTAATTAAAAATATCTTTGGTCAGTTAGAAATATTATTTATTTTAATTTTTCATCTGAGCCTCAGAAGTTCATTTAAAATATTGAAAAACTAAGCGATTCAAATTTTTACGTAAACGATTAATTTAAAAAAAATAGTATCTAAGATTAAATAAAAATTGTATATTATTTAAATATATTAAGATCATTTAATTTTTACAATTAATTCGCTGAAAGTATTCTAGTTTACATAAAATTACTTCATTTTTTATACGTTCACTTGAAGAAATTTGGCCTAACATGTGAAATAGTTGTTTACACATTAATATACATTAAATGAATATATAATTACATTCTAATATGATTTATTTTTATAATCAATACCTATAAGATTTTTATAATTAATATTAAAATCTTTTAAAATTAATTACTAAAAATGAAATAGCCAGAAAATTAATTTTCTACAACTCACCTTCAATATATAACATTATTCTTTTTTAAATTCCACTTTTAACAAATCGAGCAATTTACCATATTATGAAAATTATCAGAAAATTTATGTATTTAATGGTAAAAAATAGATTTGGCACTCACTTATTAAGTAAAATGTAAGTGTAGTTTTTCACAAGCATCTTAACCATAAAATTAAAATCAGTTTTATGCTGCAGAGTGTATTAAATCAAAAACCATGCTTTCTAAATAAATGATCGAAAAAAATAATTGAACAACAGGAAATACATTTACGAGTCATTTCAAATTTCAGATCATATATACCTCTCAAATTATGTACTAATTAATTTTAGAGTTTTAATTTAATTCCTTACATAAAACTAGTTTTTATTTATGGTTATTTTTTAAACGGAGTAAATATTTAAAATGCATCAAAACAACCATATATTTCTAGACAGCAAAGGATATTGCTCAAAAATATAAATAAGAGCCCTTTTTCAATGCAATCTTCATTTTTTAAGTGCTTGTGTCAATAAATTGCCACCGTTTTATTCAAATATGTGAATATGGAATTAAACAACAGTTACTCTACGTAATTAAAATTCTATTTTTGAAAACTAGTTAAATCATTCAATATAAATATTGTTCTTACTGCTTATAACGCACGAAAAATAATTTCTTATGCATGTAAAATTTTAGTTTTGAAGCTTATCGCTAATGGTATGTTTTCAATCTAAATATATAAAAATCTAACCATTAGTTTTTTTTAAGTGATTTTGAGCTTTTTCAACATTATGTGTGCTATGAAATACATTTAAAACATATAGTAATAATTATATATGTACTTTGCAATTTTATCTAATTAATAATATTTAAAATTATGATTACGTTAATATATAAAATAACATCAAAATGGCATGTATAAAATATTATTCCAATATTGCATTCAAGTATTTCATTGACTTTGATATTTACGTTGACGAAAAAGTATTAATCTTTCATTTTTATTTCAATGACATAATAATATTAAAGTAACTACTGTGCTAAATCCAAATTATAAAATTATTTTTAAGAATAATCACATAATTACTTTCTGGTTCGTTCAAAATTATATTTTTAATAAATTTCAGTAGTTTATTTGCATTAAAAAAAGATCATTAAAAATGCTTTCAAACTATTAACAAGAATTCCTTTATTTAATTTAAGAGCATTTATTAAATGTTAGTTAAAAACAGAAACTTTTTTCTTCTTCGATTATTTTAATACCATTTTATGAGTCTGAAGATAGAAGTACTCACAATTTAATACATTTTTAAAAGGTGAATTTAACGAACATAAGACATAATTAAATTCATTAAAATTATAAAATTTTATTTTATATCCCTAAAGCATTTGACTGAATTTTTTTAATGAATGTATTTATTCAAAAAAAAAATCATGCTTCTAAATTCTATATTTCATGGGAATATCTTTTATTTAAAAACATTAACTTTATTATATTGTCATCTATGTAAAATTAAATTTTTTTAAAAAGGAATCATTTATAAAATGAGAAGTTTCAATAATTAATTTCAGTGTAAATTTATAAGTAAATTTGTGATTAATTTGAAGGAATTTTAAAATTATTTACATTGTCATTATATTATATTAATCCATGTTTAAATATCTAATTGTTTAAAATTTGATTTCATTTTTTGTATTTAAAGTTAAATCATGTTCCGTTTTGATTTTAAAAAAAACAAAACAAAAACTATACTATATTTCTTAGAAAGCACGAAAAATTTCTTCAATATTACTTTTCTTTTCTTTAATATCATTTTGCTTATTATATTTATTTTACAACAATTTTCACGTTTGCATTACATTTTAAAATTAAAGGGAGTATTCTATTATGGAAGTATTGGAATAAAAATCTAATATATATCAATTTAAGTTATATGTAATGCTTATTATTTTCAGAAACTAAGTTAATTTGATACTATTTATTATTCTTAAATTGTTGGGCTCAGCAATGAAGTATGAAAAATTCATGATTTAAAAAATTCGGAAGCATATTTTTAAGCAGTTATCAATGAAACTTTTAATTTAAATTACTCAAATACCTATTTATGAGTTTAAATAACTTGCATCATTTCACAATATTTTCTACTTTTTTTACAATTAATAATTCAAAATATATGAAATTCCAAAGAACTTATTAAAATATTTGCATGATATTTTATTCAATATTTTCCCAATTGGCAATGTAGAATTTGTAATTTCATATCATTTTATCTCTTAAAAACACTTTTATATTATAAAAAGTAAATAATTTTTAACAATTGTAATTACTCTCTCTTAAAGCTACAGTTTCTAATGCAAATGCTTTTATAAATATTGCAGTCTTAGCAAATAAACTGACATAATTAAATATTTTACAGAGTATCTCATTTATATTCGAAAAGTATGTTTTATATTATTCTATTCTTTGCAATCATCTACAGAAATATTTTTTGCCCTAATTATACATTTCTAATTAAAACAAGGAGCTTTAAACTCTTTCACTTAATTACTTTGATAATTTTTTCTCATTTCACAACTCTTCCAATCTTTAAGCCATCGAATTATATGAAGTAAGGAGTTTTAATCATTAAAAAACTTTACATTTAGAAAATTTTGTTCAAAAATTTGAATTAAAAATACATTACAGTGCATTTTTTATTTCTTTATTTATAACATTTTTATCAAAGTGTTTGCTTTATAAATGCAAAGCTAATGAATACAAAAATGTAGGAGTGCACATTATGCATTATTCATGACTAGACATATGGAGGTTAAAAAAAAACAACGAGACAAGAGCAAAAAATAACACTTTTTTCTTCACATTAACAAAAAAAAACAGGATAGGATCAAAGAATTAACAGTATACATACTCTCAATTTAATTATTAAGCGACTCATTTTATTCTTAGTGTATGTAAAGCAAAAAAATTAATGTTCTTCGCTCTTCTTTACACTTTTATTATATGTGAGTTTGTATAACATGCTTTTTTCCAATGTTTTTCCCCCACAGAGAGGGAAGAAGTTGCGTGTGATGGGGAAAAACCACTCATTAATCCTGTGACGGGAAAGGACTATTTTTGTGGTGAAGGCCCAGATTCAAGAAATTGTCCTCCAAGTAGTTATTGCCATAAAACATCTGAATTTGCGAAATGCTGCAAAGAAGGTAAAAATGCTTCTGCTTGTATTTTACGTATAATGTAAAATAAAAAATTTGCTAATGTGTTAATAAAAATTTTAGTTATATAAATTTAATTATAATTCATAAATTGAGGTTGAAAGTTTGAAATTTAACAAAGTAATAAGTTATTAATATCATTAAAGGAAAGTTACTTAAAATTAAACAGTTTACCTGATTAAATTTAATAATTTTAATCATAAATTAAGCTCTCTATACTTCTCTATATAACCTGATACATTGTTGCATCTCTTCTATGGAGTAACCATACTTATCTGCTGTCAGAAATAGTTTGTAAAATTATTTATTCCTTTTATTTTATATAATTCTTTCTAAAAGTATTTTATAGTAATAATATGATTTAGAAACATTATTTATAAATTTATAAAAATTTATAAATTTATAAAAATTTTAAAATTTATAAAAATTTATATCTGTCTGAATTTATTTTATGTAGTGCAGGCATTGATTATTAATATTTCCTATGTAACTAATTGCTTAAAATATTATATCTTAAGGAACAATGTAATAATTTACTTATAAAAGTTTCATAATGCATTTGTTAAAATAGCGATAGATCAGAGATCCTTTTTGATTTAGAATATAAAATTAAAATTCATTTAATTAATGTATGTTTTTAAATCTTTTAGTTTTACAAATATTCATTTAGATATAGTGCTTAAATTAATTATCGCATATTGAGAGTTTGGTTTGAAATAACCACATAATGGTCAACTTTTTCGAACAAAGAAAATTGTTACGAAGGAAAATTAAAATGTTTGTTAATTTAAGAATATGCTGAATTTTAATGATATGTTGAAAATTAAGCATTTTAGAAAGCTAGCTGCAATAACTCATTCAAGAATAGATTAAAATGAATTGATTCTCACTTTGATTTGTTTCATAACAGTGCAAATTCCGTCTCAATTACATAAACTTGCTAAATCGGTAACTTTGATATTCGTCACCTATTTAATAGTTAGTCAAATGCAATCTATTGTAATGGTGAATCGTTAGAAAGTTATCAAAATATCATATTTACGTTATGGAATCTGATCTTGAAAATTAGAAATTTTGTTTTGGGAGGAATATTTCTGTACGTCTTTAACAACATAATGACAATATTAACAGTTTATACTACTCTCAAAAGAAAACAATTTGTGAAAGAGCTTTTATTACATTTTGGATTAAACTTTTGTCCCTAATTACCCTGCCAGACATTGAAAATGCAACAAGTAAGTTCGACAAAATAAATTAAGCATATTTCAGAGTAGACGCACCTTATAAAGTTATGCAAATCATGTGAAATGCGCAGCTTTCCAGCGCACGTAAGATAAAATATAAGGAGATGAACAGGAAGAGAGGGCAATATTCGATCCGTTATTGCTGCTTGGAAAATAATCGTTGAAAGTTTGATCTTATCGCAAATGACGCCTGTAACTGCAGAGAATGCCACGTCATCTTCGACAGAGTCAGTTCCAGCAAACCGATGACTTTACGAGGGACATGGTGATCGGACTGAGAAGGGCAGATTGGTCCTTACGGCCAATATCAACTGACAGTCACAGTTCACCAGCTGTGGTTAAGATGGTTAGAACCAGAAACTATGGAGCGTTTCAGGGATGCCGGTGTAGGCGGAGTGACGTCAGGATGCATAAATCAACCTATCCGACGTGGGATGGCGGAGTCTCCGAAAAGCACGTCTACCAAAATTCTGCTGTATGTGCAAGACACTTTGGTTCTTTTATATCAAGCAGCACCATTTGTCATCGTTTGGTTGTTAGTGTTCAGTGCTCATTGCGTCTAAGAAGATTGCCTTTGACCACACAACATAGACACCAACATCTGAAATGGTGCCGGATTAAAGCTATGGGGATGGCTGAGTAGCAAGATAGTCTTCTCAAATGAGTCACGCTTGTGTTTCCTCAGTGTTTGTTGCCATGTGCGAGGTTGGCGTCGACGTGGAGGCAGGCTCAATCATGCAGCAATTGTGGAATGCCCCACCACGCAACAACGTGACATTATGGTTTGGGACGCCATTGCGTACGATTCCAGGTCACCTCTATTTCGTATTCACAGCACTATAACAGCCCAACGTTATGTGGGTGATTTTCTGCTGCTGATGTCACTTTCTTGCCTTTAGAGGGTGTTCAGTGCCAATTATTAGCATTATAACACCCGACCGCACATTTCTCGCATCAGCTAACAAGCCCTGCAAATTATGCAGCTGCTTCTCTGGCCACCATGCTCGCCAAATCTTTCACCAATCAAACATGCATAGGATATGATTGAGTACAATTTATAGACCCTGCCACTGTTTCCTTCAGAGGACACATTTAGTCAAACAGTTGAAAGGGAATGGAGAGCCATTATTCAGGACGCCATCCATATTCTCATTGACTCTGTGTCTAGAAAAATTGCTTCGTTTATCGCCACCCATGGTATTTCTACAATCTACTGATCTGACCTTATTCTCGCTCTGTGTTATGCATATTATTTCGAAATGCTTATCACTTATTGTTCATTGCTGTCTCTCAGTATTTGGTGAGTTTTATCACTTTCTGACAACTCTTTTTTTGGTGTTGCATTTTCAATGTCGGTATTTGAAACTAAGCTAACAACTATATTTGAAACTAAGCTTCAATATGCATGTTTGTTTGTTAGCTTGTAGAACTATAGTTTATGTTTCGTTAACAAGGAACCACGCTGTTTAAAAAAGTTGATATATAAACACTGTAAATAAGGACGATGAAAAGAGCAACTTGCTATTCAGGAATAAATTTCCATTCTATATACAATAACAAAACAATTAGATTCTGATCTAAAGAGAACATGATATTAAGAAAAGTATTGTATTTGCTTAGGAAAATATTCTATTTGAAACCAGTGATCTTCTAAGCTGATATTTCTATTAGTGGCACCACGGATATATGCTTTATTGAATGAAGGGAACACTAATGGCTCAGTGATATAAGAATGAGATTCTTAGTTCTGTTGTGGCCTTTCGTGTTCCAGAAATCATTACTGAATACATTACCATGAATGATAACGGTAAACCTTATCATGGTCAACTTGTGGCCAATTACTCTTTGAATGAAAAAATCTTTTAAATGAATTAGCCACAGTTTTTCGTAGATATGAGCTTAATGGAATTTGTTAGGAATCTCATAAAAGTTACTGATAGGAGAAGAAGTTTTAAGGGCTACTGATCACTTTTAACCACCAGAAACAACTCAACTGTGGCTGTGCTGCTTTCTTTAGAGTTGGAGAGAGTACTCCCAGTCCCTTGTTGATATCCTCATTCACAACACGTCTCGTAGGTATCTAATTTTGCTTTCGGTCACAGAAAATAACAATTTTTATTAAATCATATTTTTATCTGAGAAATCACATTCCTCACTTTTTTGTGTGTAACGTGCATATAAATCATGGATTAATTTGTTTGTTTAAAACCATCCTTGATTAAATTAAACTATTTCCTGTTCGATTTGTCTTCTAAATACCTATACATCATATCAGTTATCAAAATGTTTCTGCATCCACAAATTATATCCAAATTATATTTTCCAATTGCTTTGAGACTTTATAAATTTATTGTTTAAAATAAGACTGGATTTTGCGTATCTCACATTGCTTTCAAGTCATTTCTACCAGCTGCACTAACAATCTTAATACTATTCGATTCTTTGTTTTACATTAGTTGCATTAAATGGATATTTGAAAATGATGTTTTCCGTGAGGCGTCTTACTGTATTTAGATAAATAATTAAGCAAAACTCTCCGTATTATCAATTGTCAATTCTTCATTAATTATTGCTTTCGATAATCTCGAACACATGAAGCCCTTTTTAACGACGTCAAATGAAACTGAGATTCCAAAAGTAGAATTTACATTTTGCGTTATTTTAAGAATTTCCCTAACCGTAAGCAATTTAATAAACATAACTTTTTTATATCCTACGTCGAGACAGCGGCCTTATCGGCCATAAGTCCTTAGGCAGCCCAATAAAAATTAGCCTTATTATGAAAGTTGTCAGGTAAACAGTTCAAAAGAGAAAGCGCAGGACAGCTTGTCAAATGAATAAAGTCCATAAAAGCTCTTGAAAGACACAGGGTACAGTAGGGTGAGTTGACCACGCCGATACGGCTTAAGTGTCCCTGGAGAAAGTCATGTCCAGTCAAAATTCAATAAACATAACTGTCTCAGTAATAAATAAGTTTAAATTATTTGAGGCATAAACATGGTAATCAAAAGTTGAATCAAAACAAAATTATGCAGTTTTATGTTCTTTTAAGCATTTAACAGCTTATTTGATAATTGCTACAGAATGTAGTAATTCGGATATTTAACAATATCAGAAAATATAAGAGATGGGCTCTTAATAGAAAATAATGATCATGAAACAAAACACAAACATTGTTTTCTTATTTATCATAGCAAAAAGTACTTTTTTAAATGTTAATAACTTTCCCATCATTGTTGTTCATAAATGCACTAATCTCATCAAAGTAATTTCATGCATGTTATTTTCTGATTCCTCATAGGAAATAATACACTTTAAATGTAAATAACTTTGCTATCTATGTTTATAAATAAACTAATTTAATCAAGGTAATTTTGTGTATTTTTCTTACTCTGCAGCAAATATCGTCTGAAAATTATTGGGCTGCTATTTAATGTAATAAAATTTTACTATTATTACTAAGTCTCGAGACAATCCAAAATGATACCTAATTTTCTACATCAGTTTCTATATTACAAAAAGATGATATCATATTTCAGAAAACTTATGTTTCAGAAACATTATACAAAAACAGAAATATGTCGTTAGAAGTTTAAAATAAAACTACAAAATGATTTGATATATCAAAATTATAATACAAGAAACAAACACCACATCTGAACTGATAACTACAGAAATCGCTATTGATATTGGTACTCTCTTATGTATTAAAAGATGCCTTGACAAGCCAACTAAATAATGCGGGTTTACATTCATCGAAATTTACAACGATTCATTATACTAATGCTGCATTGTCATAATCGATCACGCTGATGTAAGCAGTCTAATTAATGCATTAATAGAGGCATAATTTATACGATGTTTTCAAAAATTATATTTATTAACTTTTATTTGATAACATATTCAAAAAGTTGAATATTGCAGATTCATTTTTTTAGTTTTTTTTTTTAACCTGTTATCCAGTATTTTTATAACATAATGCCTCCAATCAACACTAAAAGATTTTAAAAATCCTTCTTATTAAAATAACACATTTCTTCTCATTTAAATAAATAATATATTAAGCAGAAGGAATAACTTAAATACCATTTTTATGCAAAACGTGGATTTTGAAAGTGAAATTTTAAATTTTCTGAACACAATAAAAATACGCATATATTTATTTCAATATCAAAAGCATTAAACGTTTCAGTATAACTGATGTTTTAAAAAGCAATAAAACTTTTCCTAAAGACTTTTCTAGCTAGCAAATTTAGTAGCTGAATGGTTATCTTTAGTTCAGCGATATGTGGATTCATTTCCCAACTCAGAGGAAAATGTTCGCAGTGGTTTGGAATATACTCAAAACTGGAAGTCCTGGTCTAATTATTTTATAGTTAGATATTCTAGTTAAATATGTTTCGTTCTAAAATAGTAACAATTAAAATTTATATTTTATTTCCTATATTTATAGAACATAAAAATTCTTTATTATATAACATATTTTACATAACTTAAATCGAACTTTCTAGATCATAGTTCAAAAATATTCACTTAAAAAGTGAATGTGTTAGTAAGTGCAGTATATGAGGAAGGGATACCACCGTAAGCGGATTCTCATTTTTAGTGACAGTCAAGCGCTTTAAAAGCGCTCAGTTCTTTCAAAATCAAATCTAAAATGATTTTGGAATGTAGAAACCTTCTTACAGAACTGGCAACTAGAAGCAAGGTGATCCTTGTATGGGTGCCAGGGCACAAAGGTATCGAAGATAATGAAAGGGCTGATGAATTCGCTAAACAAGGATCATCTTTTGCTCCCATTGGTGCAGAACCTTTTTGTGGGATCAATTTGAAGACCGCAAAAACCAATGTTCTTAGATGGGAAAAACGGAAGATGTATGAAGCTTGGCTCAACACTCCTGGTCAAACCCACGCTAAAAGTATGATCTATGGATCATCAGCGAGGATTGCTTCTGAAATTTTAAGATGCTCTAGGCAGAAGATACGTTTAATCTTAGGCTTCATAACTATGCACTACCGTTTCAGAAACCACCTCCATAAAGTGGGACTGTTTCAGCAAGACCCTATTTGCAGGAAATGTCATACGCTAGAGGAAACGGCTATGCATATCATTTACGAATGCGAGGCTCTTGCCCTCCCTTGATTAATTTCTAAAGGCATCATCCATAGTAGAGAGTTACACCTAGACTCCATTAAAGGGTTATAGGACTTTATTAATTAAGTGGGTGACCCGACCAACTGGAACTAGGAAACACTGGGTTTGGAGTTAATAGTACAAAATGTTGATAAAAGCAGAGGTGCCCAATGACATACAAACCCAACTCTAAAAAGAACAAGTGCAGTAATCCTCCCTATAACACAGCACTTTTATAACGCATTTTCAAATTACGCGATTTCATGTCCCTCATATAACACGTGTTTTCTTTCATATAACCCGTTGATTCCCCACGTTATATGTCTGTAATGCGAAATGCATAACGATTTGTACAGTTCACAATCAGTTTCACGTACGTTTGCGTAATGCTTCAATTATGTTCTTCTAAAATTAAACTAAATTATATTATTGACCTTTGAATATTCAGCTTAAAAATATGTCGGTAGAGCGCTATTTTAGATAACTTTTACAGAGCGAATAAACTTATAACGAAACTGTTTTTGGAATTTATTTGAAATTAACTGTTTCTAATTACATTTGTATAAGCTTCTAATTTAAAATGTGCTTAATTTGATTTTAATAAAACTCATACGTTTCGTTCACAACATGGTTCATCCTTAATATTCAATTTAAATCCCCTTTAACGAGAAAATTTTAATAGGAATCATTTGTACATAACACCTTATACAAGGTCATAGAAGCGCGTTTTACAATAATACTCGTAAAACGCGTTTTCCTATCACGCGGAACTAATTTACCGCCGTTATACGTGGTATTAATGTATAAACAATTAGTTATACTTACTATCATTCACTGTATTCGTATATTTCAGAAAACATCCATGAATATTCATGAAATATTCATGAAAGTTTTACAATAATACTCGTAAAACGCGTTTTCCTATCACGCGGAATTAATTTACCGCCGTTGTACGTGGTATTAATGTATAAACAATTAGTTATACTTACTATCATTCACTGTATTCGTATATTTCAGAAAACATTCATGAATATTCATGAAAGATATTTTACCAAGAATATTTGGCAAGGATATTTTAGATAAATTGTTTTCATTTGAGTTTTCTTAACCATGCATTTATGAAATCTTCCATCTAATTCTTATGATTGTACACTACTTATTTGTTCTTTTAACTTATTCAAAAACATAACTGCCTTCGCATATAGGAATTAATATTTGGTACATGTAAATATTGCCCATGCATGCAAAAAATAACAGCTATGTCTTAGAAATAATAACGTTATTTTTAATGAGCAGTGACTGTGGAGAAGAGCTGTGCTGACTCAATCCACGGCTGCTGTCCCGATGGAAAAACAAAAGCCCAGGGACCGGATCAAGCTGGATGTCCTAGTAAGTGTTTTCACCTAACGATGCTTCTTTTTTTTACCCCCTCTGCTGTCGAATCATTGGGGAACGGTGCGTAAACTTCCTCTTTATTGATAGCATAGTCGGGCGAGACTAATGAGCCCCCGTGTCCGACTGATCAATAATGGCCCCTTCCCAAGATATACAGCAGAATCTAGTTACTGTTAATTGCGTCGGTGGACCCAATATGTTTGATGATGTAAAGCAACATCAATTTGTTTTAAAACTTGATCAACTTACTTCCAAACAATTAATTATGAATAAATATTTTCGTAATCAAATTTGGTGGGGGGTATTGTTTAATCATTAAATTATCTACGTTTTAATTAAGTCATTTATTAATAAAATGAGTGATGCAAGGATGGTATTACGTTTATATTAATTTTGATAAGATACTGGTAGATAGATTCTTTTTGATAAGGATATTTATTAATTATTTTTGGTGATATCAAGTAAAGTTATAGCTCTACCAATTAATTTTTGTAAAATATAAAAATTTTAATTAACATATTTTGCATAATATAACAGAAATTTACTTATAATTATTTAGCTAACATTAATGTTCAAAATTAACGTAAATTGTTTTATTTTGAATATTTTTAATAATAACTTTTTATTGATAATAACATAAAAATTATAATAACGGTGGAAAATGTGCACGTTTTAGTAAAAAAAGAAAAAATATTCCAACATACCTAAAGGTACATTTCCTGTTTATTTTTAGTAATAAATTACCTCTTTAAAAAATGTTACTTACCACGAAATGAAATGAAATATGTTTTCTATCATGCTACGTATATATTTCTAACTACATTAACTTTATAAAAATAAACACTACGTAGAAGATTTTGTTTAGAGAAAAATTTTAACTAGACGAGCCAAAATGGGACTTAAATTGAAAAGTATTGAATTTCTAAACTATATAAAACTATGTTTTATGACAAATAGCTTTTCTCGACTAAGAGTGTTTTCTTAAAAACTGGTTGTTCATTTTAAGCATGTTTATACGTTGAATATTTAATCATGAAAAGTAATGCTTACCCAGGGTAAAATAACTAGAACTATCATCATTTCAAACAATATAAATTAAATATACGTACTTTTGTAGAAAAAACTTAAATAACTTTCAGATCTATACAAAATTTTCTTATCGTCCTATTTTGAAGTTTCTTTATAATATAAAATAAGGAAATTAATATAAAATTTCCTTATTTTTCTAACATGAAATTGTGGAATAAACAGTTCTTTGTAATATTCTTTCACCTGAAAATCAGCATTTTCAAAATTTGCAAATCTATTTTTGACATTATTTTTATATTAATATTTAATATATAGTTATTTTTCACAAATCAATAAAGTTTTTTACAAAGTAATTTTCTTAAAAATTGTATACTTCAGATTAAATAGATGAAACTAATTCAGTCATTAGTAGTGTAAGATCTTATTAACATTATTATTATTATAAAAATTTATTTTTATAAAAAGAAATTTCATTAATAATAACAGATATTATAAAAAATAAAATTTTGTTCAGGGAAACAATTTTAATTATAAAATTATAAACTTAAGTTTACAGAGTAGATTACGTATATTATTTATTGGCAAAAATTATAAAAATTGGTTCATAAATTATTTATTTATGTTTCATAATAATTGAACAACGTACATTTTTCTTAATTCTATAGGTCAATGCCACTGCAATCGACTTGGGTCTTATAGCCTCACATGTGATCCTGCAACTCAACAATGTCCATGCAAGCCAGGTGTAGGGGGCCTTCGATGTGACAGATGCGAGCCTGGATTTTGGGGACTTCACAAAATTTCAGGAGGAAGCAGTGGCTGTTCACGTAGGCCTATTAGATTTTACATTTTATAGAATTACTTTTTCTCACATTTCTACATTCATACGTCAATGTTTTAATATTTTTAAAACATAATGTAAATTTTATCATTTTTTATTTGTTTATATAATGTAAATAACGTTATTAATATACATAATATGATTAGATCATTCATAAATTATAAGTATACTGTGCATTTTATTTAACATTTAAAGTATATTATATTTGTAATTTTTGAAAACTTAAAAAATAGCAAATGGTAGTATGAAAAGTATATTTTCAAATTGCTTACGTGTTATTATAACTGTCCTATATGCATATTATAACTGTTCTCGCAAAGCATGACAAACATCTTCTTTGTTGTCAAGTTGTAAAATCCTACTCCTGACAATGTTCACATGAGTCACTTTGCAAAAATAGGAGGGATCAAACACTTCAATAAAATCATCATTGTGGGTAAAGTGATACCTAAGCAATTCTCTACATAAACAATGTCTTTTTCGTATACCCCAAAGATAAGACTCTTAAAGTGAAAGATCTTGTATGTGGCACAGATGCCGTATAAGCCAGAATGCCGAATTCTGAATTCTTTTGTGAAAAAGAAATGCTACCAAAATGACATATTGAGATGTCTCGCGATGACGTAAATACTAGGGTTGCCAAAATACAATTTTCTACATAATCCTTATAGGTCTCCATCTGTATGACGTAATGAAAACTAGGTTGTCATATAAACAAAAACATCTCTCAAAAAATCACCAAACTCAGAATTTGGCATCCTGGATTATACGGCATTAGTGCCCTTATAGGCAATCTGAAGAACATGAGACACAAAATTGTTTTTATTGTTTTTTCACCATTTTAAAAACTGCAATCACTCTGACATCATGTG
This sequence comes from Latrodectus hesperus, assembly GCA_037975125.1. Classification (NCBI taxonomy): domain Eukaryota; kingdom Metazoa; phylum Arthropoda; class Arachnida; order Araneae; family Theridiidae; genus Latrodectus; species Latrodectus hesperus. Next base: position 89,575,518 of record CM075856.1, read on the forward strand.
ACATCTGAACTCGACCATGACATAGGCAGAACAAAAACATGTTTAAATAGGTTACATATTTAAACATTATTTCTTTAAAATAATAACGCATCAAAACTAAATGAACTATTTATGCTAATCCAATGTTATAGGCTAACTCCTCTAAATATAATCACTTTAAATTAATAGAAATAATTGTTATGAAGAAAGAAAATACTTGATACTAATCTGAAAAAAATCTATGATGGCAAAGCATATAAAATAATGTTTTGTTTTACACTGTCATTCAATTTTCATAATTATTTATAATCATATAAGTAAACTTAATTAAATGTGATTTTTGTATTTATTCTACAGTAATATTTTCATAGTTTTATTTATATAAATTGTATTTATATATATTTATATATATTTTTTTCTAATTCATTAACTTTAAGTTATTATCTTCTATCTATTCCATTGTATTTTTCCTATTTACTTGAGTATAGCATAATTTACTGCTATGCAATAAAATTTTTACTTTTGATTAAATACACATTTTCAGAATAAAAATAAAAAACTGTGTCTTTGAATATATATATAGAAAAATATATCTCGAGATAGATATGCATAGTAGATATAAACATAGAACATAATTAAAGGGAAGGATTGTTATTTGTAAATTAATTTTACGAAATTCTATTTATGAAATAATTAAATAATTATGCTACTTTTCCTATTTGTGCAATTCAAGATAACAATGAATCATAGAATTCATTGCATTTTATTCTGAAATCAATGTTGATTTTTAAAAAAATAAAGTGCCTTCATAAAAAAATACGGTAAATTTTGACTAAAAAATGAAGATCAATATTTAGATATGATATTTTTTTCAGCATGTGATTGTGATCAGTACGGGTCTGTGCGGGATGACTGTGAACAAATGACTGGAAGATGTGTCTGTAAAAATGGGATTAATGGGATGAAATGCAATATTTGCCCACCTGGGACGGTTCTCGGACCAGATGGTTGCGTAGATGGTACGTTTAAATTATTCTTAATATCAACATAGCGCCAGTACACAGTTCATTTATATTTCTTTATTTAGCAGTTGAACAATTCAGAACAAATAAAACAATACATATTAAAAAATCATTTGTTAGTTGTAAAATTCCTTATGTTTTTATGTCCATTTATCTAAGACACATTATAAATACATTTGCAAAGTAATAAATTAATGATTTTTGCATTTTTTGATAACTTTACAAAACTTTTACAAGTATAACTTAAAAAGATTACAGAAAGACGTTAATGTTATTTTATAAACACATAATTAAAAATAATATTTTAAATAAAATGTAAATTGGTAAGGCAAAACTGATATTTTTTATTTATTTTAGTCATAAGTATGTGAAAGATAATAACAAAAGTTGAAGACTAGGAAAATATTCTTAAATAAATTTGATTCATTCATAAACCTCAAGTCAAGTGAGTCGTGGTGGCTTAGTAGTTAGGGTATCGGCCTTCCATCAGGAAAAGTTTGGTTCGATTACCAACATGGGATATACGTACTCATCATATCTGTGGAATCAAATGCCCTGTGGTTGGTCGTTGAGCAGTTACCATGGTGTAACAGCCTAGAGAAAATTACTTCCCTCTCCATTTCAAAGTCAAAATCGAGGGAGTGGATCCTCTGGTGGTGCCATCTATTGGAGGAGTCTTAGAGCAAAAATGTAGTTTCACCTTCATGGAGTTCTGGCTAAACGAAATACAATACTTTCTGATTTAATTTCGCATAGCCGTCAAACAGAGGGCTTTGCTTGCCCAAATGTCATAAATAATAAATAACGACAAGTCTTTATTCAGCGTTTAGTGAGTATGCATTGATTTGGTATACAAAAATGTATTTATATTGTTAATTTTAGTTTAAGGAATCAAAACACTCATAATGGCTCAAGTTATATTTAATTATAACATCTCATTAAAAATCTCAATTTTTGTGAAATAATATGCATAAATCAAATGAAAATAAGAATTAAAATGTTATAAAATGCACATAATGTGACACATGTAATTTTATTTTTATATTTCAGTTTTCCAAACAATATGAACCATTATTCGAAATTTGTGATTTCAAATTTTTTTTTAAAAAATTTATATAATTAGAATAATTTTAAATTACTAAAGGTTTTATATTTTTATTTAAACAATTAAAGTGTTAGATTGTAATCATAAGTTTAACACTTGTAATTTTTTGGAAAAAAAACTGTTATAAAATAAAAATTGTTTTTGTCGATCTCATCTTAATCAATTATTCTATTTTCTGATTGCTTCTTTGTTCACATACGTTTATTTTTTCTGTATTAGCTTCTATTGCCAAAGCTGTAACCGGTTCTTGCGATGAGCTGGAGTGCTCCCATGGGGCAACGTGCAAAGAAAAACATGGTCTTGTACAGTGCAACTGTGACTTCAAATGCACAAGTGAAGACAAAGGCACCAAACTTCCCGAGGATCACACAGTCTGTGGTTCCGATGGCATTACATATGGATCCGAGTGCCAGCTGCGGTTATTCAGCTGCCGCTATCAGAAAACAATTGAAGTAATTGGAGAAGGTCCTTGCATAAAATGTAAATATTTTAAAATTTACTCTAATAGGGATTCAATAAAACATCATAATTTCATATGATAATAAATTAACTAAGATTTTTATTGCATTAGTATGCTTTTTATTCATGCATTTAAAATGAAAACACTGATTTTGCACTCTTTTGTAGTTAATACCACTAAAGCTACGACCACTTTTATGACTACTGCAGCTCCTGCTCGTCGAGCAACAGAATTTACAACGTCATCAACTGCAGCTACTGAGACAAAAATTGTCAGAGAAGTGACGGAAGATCCTTCAGAAAATTTGGTGCTCACATTGAAGCCGTCTTTGACATTTCCTGTCTATCCAAGCGGTAAATCTAACTGTGTACATGAATTATATTAAACGGAGCAGTGCATGTATTCTTTAAATTTAGTATGGAAGAAAATGTAAATATAATTTTTTTTGTTACGATGCTTTTTTCTAGTAGCAAGAAAAAGAAATTAAAGCAGTCAAAAGAGTCAAAGCAGGGCGTGCAATAAGTGCTCTTGGATTATTTTGTAGGAATATGGTAATTCTTAAATTTCTCAAAGATAGGAAATAAAGACTGGCCTTAAAATATCAGAAAAGTTCTAATTACCGTCAAAATTACCCTCGATCCGAAAGAGAGATATGAGTGTCTCATATCCACTAGCAGCCCATATCATCACACCAAACCCAGGGTACCTATGTTAATATTGAACGTAATCAAGGAATGAATATTTTTCAAGATCGTCCCAGGAATATATATGGGCATCAGGATGTGGCATGCAGATCTGATACTCGGTTGAAAACATAACATTATCTCGTTTCTGCAACACGTGTATTTGGGCATATTGGTGTTGCCGTCACTTTCATGTCAAGAGAAACTGCAGTTATAATCCATAAAGCTTCTAGCATCACAGCATGCGACACACTATGGTCTAATGGTTGGGAAGTGCTCTTTGCAGCATTAAGTGACGGGTTCGATCCCAGACACAGTTACACTAAGAGAAATGGATGTTGCGTTTCTGCATTCTGAAGGCATGTCCAAATGGTTTAATACTAGGGAAATTTTTGTCTTTTCTTTGTAACATGGGAATACACTTCATTATCAATGAAAAGTTCGCTCAGTAGAAATGTACGCTGTGAATAATAATACGATATCTAGATCATTCCTTCTTGGTTTTGTAATTTAAGCTGAAAAAATATATATAATCATGCAGTTTTTAACAATGAAAAATATTTTATATTATGCATAATATAAAATGAAAATATTTAAATATTTCAATACCATGTGTATGTGATATTATAATACTTGTTAGAAATAACTAATCAAATTATTCGTACAAATATACCTATAGCTATAAACATGTTATATTTAGTTAAATAATTTTTGGGTAAAAAGCTTAACTTTCCTTTGGTATAAAGTTATTTTAGAAAAATATAAATGTGTATATAATTAATTATGATATTTTTATTATTGTGCTAAAAATACACATATTTTTTTCTTATAATTGAACAATAAACTAGCAAAAAAATCTTTCAATAGCATGGTACATTTTTACTAATATTTTATAGCTTTTTTAAAATAGTAAAATAATTTGATAATCAGAAAACAATAGCTTGTATTAATTGCGAACATATATTACTAAGAGAAAATATTTGTATTAAGCAATAAATTGTAAAAAAAAATATCATGTTTATTATTAAATAAATAGTTATGTTTCAATTAACTCTCTATTACTCCTTTTAAATTATTAAACATGTCTCATCAAACTAGTTTCAAATATAAGAATCATAAGTCGAGTATTCGAAGGAAGAGTCTTGTGTTACTTGATGTTCAATATATTCTGCTTCTGTGACTCATATTCAATACTCTTGTTTCCAATATTCAGCGGGTCCAATTAGCCTGCCTTTCTTGTCCGGGAGCTCTTACCTCCAACTGCCTAAGCTGGAGGCGAAAAGTCGTTTGGAAGTGGAGATAGAAATCCGTGCTCTGGCAACAGAAGGAATTATTCTGTACAATGGACAAAGAGCTACTGGAAAAGGGGATTACGTCTCACTCGCCATTAAAGATGGATATGTCGAATTTAAGTAAGAGGAGCCTAATTAATGAACACCTTACACCTTTGCATGCAAAGAGTGTTTAACTCCGGGAATAAATCCTTCTTAAAGCACATTTTCGCGGCATTTTCGTTGCAATTAATTATTGCGCCCAGACAGCAAGCTTTATGCTTTCGTTACACTTGTTGATTGCTAATTAAAATTATTTGCATTTGCTCTTGAATTAATCAAGCATTTATTATTGTAATTGAGTTAATGAGAGTTTAAAATCGTTTCTAAATTTGATAAATTAAAACTAATAATTTGATGTGTGCAATATATGAGTTTAATAATTACAGTCAATGTGTGTAATGCTTTAAAATATTCCAATATTATTATTTTGCATTCATTAATTCAGACATTTAATTCTGATTTAAAAGGTGATTTAGGTATTTTAAAGCATGAAATCACACTATAAACTAAAAAAATATTTGAAATTTTTTTTGTCAAATACGTGAAAGTATTTTTACAGATTACATCCAAAATTCACAGTTTATATTTTATATTAAGCATTGCACTGTAATTCTATGTAAAATCGTTGTTTTTAGCAATTTTTATACTATTTGTTGGAAATGATGACGTTTTTTATAGTGTGTTCTTTTATAAAATTATAGTCTGAGGAAGTTATTGTTCATTATTAAAACAAGCCCTTTAAAAGTTTTTATTTTCAAAAAACTTATTTTTAGGAATATTGTTTCTTTATAATGCAATTAGAATACATTAGTTTAGAAGGTGTATATTAAATGTCTTACTTTTTTGTTTTCATGTTTGCTTGCTAATTCTTATTATTTATTAAAGATTTAAATTATTAGTAAAGATTTAAGTCATGAAGATGAAATTAATTAGTTAACAAACTTAACTTAAATTTGATACATATTCAGAGATTATTTATTAACAAACTTAACTTTAAGATGCAGAAATTTAAGCAATTATTTTGATTTGGGATACAATAATTTTTTCCATAAAAAATAAAGATTGTATATTCATGTGTATTGTATGTGAACTAAAGCAAATGTTTTTATAAAATTAATCTATAGTTTTCCGACATAAAAGAAAAGGTATTATTTTGTCATTAAATAATTTCAAATTAAATCATCTTTTAGTTTTGTAATTCTAAACTCTACAATCCCAAATCATTATACTATCTCCTGCTACGCTTTATTCGGGACAATCGATTAATCAGTTTCTGTACATTTTATATTTGTAAGAGAAAGCCTGTTCTATTTCTTTATCTACAGGTATAGCCAGTGATTATTTTTCAAGTGTAAGCTTAATATTCAAGATGTTGTCTAGCTTAATAAGCCTGTTTATAAAAACTTTTAACATGGTCTAGACATACTTTGGCTGCGGTTAAATGAATATTGGAATGCTGCTCTTTAATACTGCAACAAAAGCTTCTTTCATTCAATATTTTATGTATGGTAACGCATATTGACAATTTTAAAAGGCACACTTATTTTTGAGTTTATTGTACTCCTCATGATACAAGAGGCAAAATCTTGAATCAGTGGGAATGTATACTTCTGTAAAATCTAAAAGCAAATTTCACAGATATTATTTTTGTTGATGAGTTTGCTTTATCGGTAGTCAGCAATTAAAAATTCTTTAAATTTAAATTTGCTCCTATAATAATTTGGAATAGAAAATTTATAGTATTTTTAATTAACAAGTATTAAAATATTTGTTTTTGTGTTGATAGAAATTAAAAAACTATGTACAACAATTTTAATTCTTCTGAAAATATTAATTATTTTTGAAATAATATAAGCAAAATCAATCACTTTAAAATAAAATATTTGGAAAACAGTTATTAATAAAAATAAAAAAATATATAAATAGTTTTTGCATGAGCATCAAAAACTACAAGAGTGAAATCACTATAAATTTTCATTTAAAAGCAAAATATTTAAGAATTACTTTTCTTCAAATCAACATTTTTTTACAGATTATGTTTTGTTTTTATACAAAATGATCTTAATGTATGATTCAAAACATTCTTCACATTACTACAAACGAAAATTGTTTTGACAAAAACATGTTAGTAGTTATAAGGAAATAAATAAACCAAATCACACTCACAAAATTAGATAGAAAACCGCAGGTATTTTTTACTATCTCTTTATTCTCACACTAAGTTATCTTTAAATATACAATAATATATACATTCATTATAAAGAATAATACAAGCCTCCATTAACGGGAATTATTCTATATAGTCTTAAAATAAACTTAATGATCAATAACTTTTAAACCAACGTTTAAACTATATATTCATTTTATCCGTTTTATGCAGAAATATCATTTCTTATAGATCAAATGCTAGCTTGTGTTAGTATTTAGCAACTAAACTTTCAAAAATGAAAAAATGAATTTTAAGGTTTAATATTTCATTCCATATCTGCTTCAATAAATCATGTGATGGTCGATAAATCTTTCAAAACGATATAAAACTCAATAACTGACAAGCATGAAACTTTAATATCTGTTATTTAGAGCATACGTCTTTCGAATTCAAGCGCAGATTCACTTTATATCATATTTTGTCTTAGATATTTCTAAGATTAAAACGCCGACGAGATATGAAACACTATCTGTATTACAGTGTTCCTGATTTGATTTTCATAGATTTAATTTATATTGTTTTTCATATAAATGAAAGTCAAAAACAGTGAATCTTTATGAATCATATTCTCACATGAACCTTATGAAAATTTTTTATTTACCTACGAATACCCGTTTTATAAAAACAAGTATCATTTTTTTTTACATTTCTTACTCTATTATTTTAAAATTCTTTCAGATGTATCTCATAAGGAGTTAAAATTGAATACAAATTTGCAGAAAATAACATGGTTTTATTCACAAATATTTGAAGCTTTTATCACCATGTCAATATTTTCCCTATTGTTCAAAATTAGTTTATTTATTTTTCATTATCGATCTAGAAATATTGAATTTAAATTTACAACATTGCTATTCAAATATTTTACCTGCTGTTGCTAAAATTTAATGAAAAGTAAAATATTATGACGGTTAAATTTAACCATAATAAGAGATTTAATGTGTGAGTTTTACATTAAAACTAATTTTTCCTTTTACTTCCACACGTTTAATTTCTGATGTGTAAATTGTAAGTATTAATTTGATTTAATAAGTCCGCTATATATCATTCTGAAAATACGTTTTACAAGCCACGAATGATTAAATGTATGTTGTATATTTGTTTCCCATATCTTTTTAATAAAATAAAACAATAAAATGATGTGTAAATAAATTAAATGTAATGCTATTATGCAACTGTGAAACATCACTTCTTTTAAACAGATTTTTGAATATTTTCTTGTTTATTTTCAGGTATGATTTAGGAAGTGGAGCAGCTGTATTACGGTCAACTGAAAGGATTCAACTTGGTAAATTTCATCGAATAACCGCAAACAGATATCAACGTGAAGGAGTTCTGGTAATTGATGGAAAGGATGAAAATATTGGCGAAAGTCCGGGAGCCAAAAGTTCTTTGGATCTTAATGAAAACCTGTTTTTAGGATATGTACCCGGAAATGTGAGACAGTGCGTAAAAATTTCAATTAAAAATGATCTATGATTGATATTATTATAATACTTCTTCGCGTGATTGACAAATTTATTTGATATGACCCTATTAGTAAATTCACAAAAGTAGAGTTAAGATACATTCAATGAGTTTTTGTGCATGTGTCAAATACTATTAATCTTGAAAAATAGAAAATATCTATTTTACAATTATCAGATTTTGGGCATATTTTCTCCTCTCAAGAGTGGACCATAATTTAGACGTTAATTTAAGATCTATTAAAAATGTCAAAATTGTAAACAAGAGACCGTAACATTAGATTATTTATTTAATTACAGCAGAGCTCCAATTATATTAATCATTTGGATAATCAAAAATTCTGTTAACTGGATGTTTTCAAAAAAATAGTCCTATTTAATTAACTATTGTATGTTGAAAAATGCGAGGAGAACTACATATTTTAAAGTATAACTTTTAATCAATTAAATCAAAAAGTAACATTTTTACATGTTAAAATACGTACAAGTTGTTCATCAATGCTGTATGTATATACTGTGTTGTAAATAAAAGCCACTGCTTGCTGAACATCTTGGTCAGAGTAAATTTTTCCGAAGCCTTCACCCGTTTTTTGACAGCTCAAGTCGTGCATCTGCTTGAGAGTGAAAATATGCATGTCACACTCGAGCTGATGATCTATCCACTTCAAAGTGGTTTCAAAGCCCGTAAATGCTTCAGTAGCTGATGGTCCTGTGATTAATTCAACTCAGACATTAAGGTCATTTTATTCTACACTTTCAATTAGTTTACCATCATTTGCAATTTGAAATCCAAAGCCTGACTCATAAACCATGCTCCTATATCTTCAGCAAAAGTTTCTGTACATCCAGTTATTTTCAAAAGAATGTTTTTGAATTCTTTAAGTGACATCTCTCTCGCAATCTCATTTTCTCCTTTCTACCTATCCTTTTATTGAGCTTTTTCCGTTTACAAGTTTTCATTCTCATTTATTTTTTTGAAATTCTTAAAGTATTTCGAATAATCAGTGATTGGAATAGACGAAGCTCTGATTATTGGTATTCTACGGTATTTCATTTATAACTAAGAATTTCCTTAAAATGTAAAACTATGTAGTGTTCTCTAATCAGTGATTCGAATAGACGGAGCGTTAGTTATTGGTATTCTACGGTATTTCATTTATAACTAAGAATTTCTTTAAAATGTAAAACTATGTAGTGTTCTCGAAATACTAAAACATACATTAAGCAATCAATTTGAATTAATTTGAACAACTCAATTTGTGATTGCATTATGCCATTGTTCCTTGATACATTTTATTAAGTTTACCAAGATTTTTTTTTAATTATCTTGTTAATTGTTGTTACTGAAATAAGTTAAACTCACTATAAATATGTCTAATGACGTCACGTGTGGTCTTATGGTGATTCTGAAGGAAAAATGTTTCTAAAATCAATTACTAAATATTGAATCCAACTTTCCAAACATATTCGCATTACTCGACTTAATTTATTTTTGAAAGTCTTTATCATATTTATTTTAATAATTATTTAGTTTAAGTTATTATATTTCTTAAGCTTCTTATTCTTTTCTAGAGGCTGAAATTATGTTAAATCAAACTTGTCTTTAATATCATTTGATTAATGAAAACCAAAATTTACAGTACATTTTTAAGTAAATTACAAATTAATTTTTAAAATATTTTGTTGACAAAAAATAAAATTTGTTGAAAAAGATGGAATAATTTCCTAAATTGTGTTCATTTCTGATATTAGTTTTGAATGCGAATAATTATTTTCATTCTTAAATCTTAAGGGTATAAACAGCAGTATTTTATCGATTTCGGTAATAAAAATTTTACATGAAAATTTCTTATATTGTTATGTGAGAAGTTGAATTCAAGAATTCATTTGTAACTTTTAAAGTTTTGTTTAAATTTTTTCATAAGCAAGATATTATCAATTAAATCATTTATAAGCTAAAATGTTTCTTAAAATCATATTATAGCTTAGGTTTCTTCTGAAAAATTGTATCGTTTCTATAAAAGTCGTTGAATTGTATTTATAAATATTGCGCTATTCTATATTTGAAAAGCCCATTAATTTGAAAATGATATATTTTATTGACTTTCTTTAGGTGCAGAAATAACAAAACTTTTACATTGTGGAATATTCGTCTTTTTCTAAACTATAAAAAATCTTTAATTGCTCTGCACTGATTTAAAGATTAATTACATAAACAGTATTTTACTTGTTTATTTAAATTTTTAATCTCTGATACATAAATTTTTTGTACATTTTTGTATACATTTTTTTTCTTCATAGATTCTCTCATACTTTCACTTCTCTCAGAGTTTACAAAAATCCTTTTTCTTCCAGTTTTTTTGTACCATTTTTTACATAATAGTAAGCAAATACGTGATTACTTAACGCGATTATTGAAATGGAAATTAAAGCATCACTCTCTTCTATTAAATTATGTAGAGACTTTCAGCAGTAACATATCATTCAATGGAAATTTAGAAATCGTAATATTAAAAATGAAATACTTTTTTAAGCAATGAAATTTATTTGGAATATGTTTAGGTATGATTTTCTAAATATACGAGAAAGATTAATTAAATATAGTTAACAATCATATTAAACTAACTATAACATTTTAAATATTTTAGATGTCATAGCTAGATGTTTTAAATATATGTTACTAGGTAGTTATACTACTTTAATATATATATATATATATATATATATATATATATATATATATATATATATATATATATATACTAATAACATTATTTAGTTTATATAAACTAAATATTGTTTCAGGATTTATGATAATATCGGAACTGCGGCTGGATTTCATGGTTGTATAAGATATTTTAAATTAGGAAATCATTTAGTGGACTTGCAATTTCCCGGAACCAGGGTGTTACATGCAGAAAAAGTCGGTGAGTAATTATTACTTGTCTAGTTATTATTTTTACATCCAATGAAATAATTTATCAAGTAGTATAAATATTCTACGTTTGGTATATAAATCAAATTCGTTAAACACACTTCCTTGTAATATACATTTTCATAGAATAATTTTCAAGCATATTTCTGTTTCTGAAGTAAAACTTTTTATATGATAAAATAATTTTTTTTTTTAAATTTAATTCATTTTTAATTTTACAATTAGCATGAAACTATTTCAGCATTTGAATTCATTTATGAAAGTCAGAATTTTTGTAAGTACAAAAAATCTATATTTGTACAAAAACATTTTTTTATGTAAGTATGAAACATTAAGGAAAATATTATTAAGAAAAACGTATTTTGATATTATTTGTATATTTTATTTGTTTAATCAGTTGAAACTTCTGAGTTAATTTACTGTGCTGCAATTGTTATATTTTACAAAAACGAAATCATTTAAATTTAGTTTAAAACAGATAAACTATTAATGAATTATTTGTTTACGAATATTTAAGACAATTTTGAAATTACGAGAAAATACAGAAAAGTAGTTGAAGAGAAAAATGTAAGTTGCACATGTAAGGAAAGTAACATTTAAATATTCCTAATTAAATAAAAGTATTTAAACGCTGATTCATAAAATAAAACGTTGTGTTGAGAAATAGGCTTTTACGGTAGAGTAAAAAGAATACTCTTAAATAAATCTGCACTCATTATTTTATCAAATTAAATGTATTTTTACCACAAATTTCTTTAATAAATTAGTTTTAGAGAAAATGAAAACAATTGTTTGAGCATATTGCTCAAAAATTCTAAATACAATTTCTATATTAGTCACAAATTTATTCGTGGAAAGGGAAACTGGATTTTTTTTTCAGAATAATTAGCTTGAACTAAATGAGCGATTATGCACATTATGCTTTCATACTGTACAAATAATCATTAAATATTTTGCCTTGTTACAGAATTGATGAATTCAATTTTTTCCTATTTATACACTTTGATTTATATTTATTTTATTTTATATAGTTATCGTCAATTTGTAATCTAATTTTAAAATTTATGTACAATTTCTCCTCAAATATGAGCATTAGAAGTAAAACACGTCGAATAATTTTGTGCATACAAAAGCTTATTTTGCTATTTATAAATGGCAGAATATTTAAATAAGATTTAAAAGTATATATAAATAATTTAGTGTTAAATTAATATACTAGAATTCACAGAAAGGATAGGTTACAGAAGCAAATGCAGAAGTGTTTGTTTTTATTAATAAGATAAAACATTTTGGTAAAAACAAAGCTTTTAGGCATCATTATCGTTATAATAAATGTGTTTTTTGTATACTGTGTTAAAACATAGGTAATTTAGTTAAAGCCATAAGAACTCAAAACGGGATAATTTTATTGAGTAATATCACAAATCAAGCCTAATAAATCTCTAATAAATCTATTAATTTTAACCAAAATGTGAAAAATATTTTTTTAACATTTTCACTACAATCTAACGATATAAATTCATAGAAAACATGTACTAATTATATCTGCTTTTGTATAATATTAAAGATATATAATTAATTTAAAATATTTTTCTCTATAAGGAATGGATAAAGTAATATTTTTTCTAAAGTAAAAGACATGAAATGTTACATGAAAAAATATACTTACTAAATAAAAGCAATAGTTACTACCGTTTAATATTACTTAACCAGGAAAACATAAAAATTAGAACTTTATTGAAATGCAATAATAAAATTAATCATGATGATTTAGCGAAAATAAAAAAGTCAAGATATTTTATCCATGCTCTAAATTTAATATCATGTACACATTTACTTAACAAGTTTGTTGTTTGCTTATTGGATACATATTTTTTGGATATCTCATAACAAAAGATTTTGCAAATGGAATTAAACGTGTTATTAAAATGCTTTTCTGATAATTTCTCCAAAATCTTTAAACTGACAGTTGCATCTATTTCTGAAATATAATATTATTTCTTAAATATTTCTCAGCCATTTAAACTTTTCAAGTAGATTTCACTTACAGAGCTTCCATAACTCTTAATTCTTATAAATTTTATATACAAGTGGATGTAAGTTTTGAATTTTAAATTAACATTTTATTTAAAATACAAACATACATTAGTGAACTGTATTGCAAAAATAACATGTATTTTAGGTAAACAATTTCATAGTTTAAAAGTTAATTTTCTAATATCTTCTAAAAAATAGTTTGTTTTATATATATTTGGATGCATTCAAAGTTAATTTTTCTGCATCTGCTCAGATTAATGTTCTTGCCCGAAATGTTTTGCTCAGAATATAACTTAATCTTTCTGCAGTTTATACAATAAAAATTAGCTATCTGAATCCATTACGACATTCTTTGTTTCATCACTTAAACATTATTTTTTAATTGATCTTCATTTTGTGACTTTCTTATAAATATTTAACGCAGTTGAAAGTATAATATCTCGTATTTAATATAAAAAAGGATAAAAAGAATTATATCAGTTATAAATTAAACATTTTCAAGCCTGTGTAATGACTATTTATAAATCTTCGATTTGCTGTTCTGGCATAAATACATTTTATTTTTATTAGATAATGATATTTCTTGTAGATGGAAGTTTATTCACCCATTAATATCATTTAATTGTGTTGGATTATTCTGAATAAGAAACAAAACTATTTATGACATCTTTATAGCTCTTAAGATATTTTAAGATGATTTTAATCTTCCTTTTGTGCATTTTATTATTTTTACCCTTTTCACCTAAGGAAACATTTATCCTTATAAAATAAAGAAAAGAATTGTATCAATCACACACAAAAAAAACATTTTCAATACACATTGAAAAGCAATAAAGGACTAATTAAAAAGTGTTACCTTTAGTATCTTTAGTATCAAAATTACATTGAAAATTTTAATAAAGATTTAGAAATAATCCCATTAGTAAAATATTTTCTTTTTTAAAGTTAATGAAAAAAATATACAAGTGAAATAGATTTCATATTACGGTCGTAGTTCCTAGTGGTTAGGGCATCGGTTTTCTACCCGGAAGGGCTGGGTTCGATTCCCATTGCCACCAAAGGCCCATCGAGGTGCTTATACCAAGACCATCGACCAAGCCAAAGACCATTGAATGCGATATACGTGCTTGTTAAATCTGTGGAATCATAAGTCCTATAGAAGCTACTATAGGTGTAATGGTCTGGAGAATATTTTATCCCTTTAAAGATCATATTCAAAAGTAAAGGGGGAATAGATATTCTAGTGGTGCCATCTATCTAAGGAAACATAGAGCAAAGTCGTATTTTCACCTCCGTAGTGCTCAGCTTAAGCGAAAGACCGCATCCTTCCACCTTAATTTAATTTCGCATAGCCGTTGTCTAGCAAGCTTGGCTTGTTCCAAGTGTCATAAAGAACAACAACAGTTCATATAACAATTTTATGTAAAAATGGATTCAAGTTTCATATTATAATTCCCAAATAAGCTATTAATTATATCATAGTTGTAAATTTTAATCCACCATTTTATTTAAACTGTTTTTTTTTTATTATTTTTATTTTAGAAAAATGCAGTGATGATAGTTGCTCCAGCATGCCGTGTCTCAATGGTGCTTCTTGTATATTATCTGATGAGCATCTCTATATTTGTAATTGTGCTCCTAATTTTTCAGGTAAATATAGTAATTTAGTTTATTAAAATAAAATTAATTCAAATTTAATAAAATTTTACTATTAAGGCAAAAGCAAATATATATTTGCCTTAAATTAAAGTGAAACGCAAAACAATTTATAAATACACGTAGTCAATAAAAATGTGTTTTGAATAAAAATATAGAATTATTTAATAACGTATGTGTATAATCACTGAATCTACATCAGGAAAGATCACAAATAAAATTATTGAATTCAGTTGTGAGAGTTATTATTACATAATATCAATATTATCAGTTAGCGCATTTTGATGAATTCTCGAAATAGCATATTTTATATTCACAAATAAGCATTAAAAACTCACAAATACAAAATAATGTAAGAAAGTACTTTCATCCATTCAGATGCTGCGCAGGCCTTGTATTTAGTAACAAAATATAGCTTACCTTTAACATATCAGTCTGCACGTATATTTTACTACCTATCAGTATAATACAATTATTTCCCAAATAATAATAATAACAGTAAAATAAATTATATAGTAACAAATTATATAATAATAAAAGTAAAATTAAGAAGTTTGTTGCTTTCATCAGGAAAAAAGTGCATGAAATTTATTTGTCATAGTAATTTAAAGTTACGAAATACAATGCCATTGGGTAATCAAAAAATATTCTGCAGAAAATTTAAAAAAGAAAAAAAACTTTATATGTTAAAATCAAAATTGTATTTTAAAACTATAATTAGTGATGTGATTTGTGATAGCTTTTATATAATGAGTGAGGCCCTTGTATTTCATCGCAAAATAGATTATTACAACTTTATTTACAACTATTATTAACAACGTTCCCTGTCTCTTAGTTTCTTAAGTGTTAGAACATGTGACCTGTATCTTTATATTTACTGTCAAGCACATCCATACTTACGTTACATGTTTAAATATTTATCAAATTAGATTATCTTAGTAACAAAATAAAAACTTCAACAGGATTAAACATGTCTGATATTAGTACAGTAATTAGAAATAAAATATTTCCAAAAGTTATCATAAAGGAATGTAATACCAGATAAATGAAAAAGTACATTTCAGGATCATTAATAAACATAATTATGATTGCCTAAGGAACTACAGGATGTCAGAAATGTATCACTTGAAGCCAAATACTTTCAAGCGGATTGCAAGGAATAACTTAAGCCACACGTGCACACACTTAAGCCACGTGATAAGTCACATGTTCTAATACATAAAGTGTAACAGTAGCCATGGAGCAGATGAGATTTCACATGGGAAACTACAGATTCCAGTTATTTTATTGTTGCGAGATGTCATTCAATTGACAACATGATAACTGATTACAAAGGTATTTTAAAGCAAACTGTTATGAAAAAGTCAGATCAGTAATCATAGTTAGAACATCATGACCCTCAGCATTTTATTGCGTTTCTTCCATACTTTATAATAAGTTATTGAGTATTTACGATGCAAATGATACTCTGTTCATTTATGTGGTATTTTATGTATGAAAACATACTCAAAGTAAACCATTCATGAACATAAGCCATACAAAAAGATTTTATACCAATAATGGCTATAGATAATAGCTATAAATGAAACGGTAAAATTAAATATTTTTTTAATAATCTAATTGCACAATTTCATAAGCTAAGTTAAAACAATATTTCAATATAGAGTTGCATTAGGAAACGTTTACAGAAAGCAGAATTCATCATTGTCAATATAATTCATCATATAGAAATTTTATATACCACTTAGCATTACGATACAAGAACTTTTACATTATGGAAACTGCTATATCAATTAAACTAATATATTCAGCAAAGAGTTATAACTTTCATCATAAATATTTGCATAATATTGTTTTAATGTAAAGTAGCACATTAATTGAAGGAAAGTTTGTTCACCTCGTTAAATACCACACAAACTCTACAACTTCTCTGTTTTATTTTCTTAAATAAGAATGTCTTATTATTTTTAATTAAAAGGATTTAAAAATCCTATGTAATTTATTTATAGATATTTCTTATTTTATTAGTAAATGATAAGAAGCGTTATATAAATATAATTAGTAAAGTAATTTAAAATGAACGTACCACACAAATTATGTTATTTAAATGTTTTTACGTTTAAACTGTTCACAAAATATCTTTAAAATTCATGCTTTTTAATTTTCGTCCTTAATGATATACTTCATCATTATTTCTAAACTCATTCTTTGCAGTACATAACAGTGTCAACACAAAACACCTTCGGGTATGTCGCAAAAAATGTTGAATTCCTTTTAAGGGGACAGAAAAATGTAGAAATTGACATTAACCTTCCTAATTCAATTATTTGAATTCTTATAATTGAGTTTCACCTTAAATATGTCCTAAAGAATTATTCACTTGCTCAAATACGAAACACAAAGAATAAATGGTAAACTCACGAGTTAAAGTTTAAAAGACAAATCTTTCGTAAACTTTAGTTGCATTTTTCTCTTCCTCAGATTTTTAACTTGACAACTCTGAATTAAATCTTGCGTTTCAATTTTTTATTCATTGATTTCAAAATTTTTAAGAGCGTTTGTATATTACTAATGCATATTTTCCAGCATGGATTTTAAAAATATCAAATGATTTCATTTTTACGGAACATTTGTTGCAAAAGCTAGCTAAGAATTCTGTAAATTTCAATAAAATGCAGTTAAAACATTTTTTAAGATTAAAAAATGGAAACAAATAATGAATATTTAGCTTGATGTATATCATGTCTTAAGTAGATTTTAAAATATGTTACAGTTCATTGAATGTTTATATTGATTATAATAAAATTTAAAAACACATAATTAATAATAAATGAATATTTTAAAATCTTTCAAACAATATTGTAGTGAGAATTATAAATCTCTAAGCTGTTCATTGAATTTTCTTTAGCCCTCTATGATAAAGACGTATCCTTTTAATTATTTTTATTTTTTATCTAATATTTCCTTATTATTTTTAACTAACAGCCATAACTTTTAACTCGAAATCTGTGCACTTTCTTGGAGTTTTAAATTGAAACATCCCTTCTCATCATCAGAGGAAACCAATAGTTAAAATTTTAAAACAAAACCCATAGCAGAGAATGTAAAATCCAGTTATAAATTATTTTAAAACAATTTTATTTTATGTATGTATAAGATCATTTAAATTAGATATTCAGTTTGAATTTGCTTCACAAACGAGGAAACTATTGCATTTAAAATTATGATTTCCTTAGTGTGGTTATCAATGTTAGAAGAAAGAAGATTAATAAAATTAATATATTTACTAAATTTTTAAAACACAAGATGAGTAACACACGCATGCTTTTAGCTTAGCTGGCATGTATAGCTATGCTTAAAGTAAGAATGTCTATTTGTGTATATATATATATATATATATATATATATATATATATATATATATATATATATATATATATATATATATATGAAAATTGAGTTACTAACATAAATTTTTGTATGAAAGCATATTTGAAAATAGAAATCTGAATTTCAAAGTAACATTTGTTTAAATGATTATATCTATTCAATTTGAAAAACAATATAATAAAATAATCTGAATTTCTATACATACTTTTTTTACTATTTATACTGATTATTAAGAACTTCTAAGTTTATAAACTTAGAAATGCTCTTAGTACAAAACACATCTAAAATTATTTGCGTAATTTTCTATTACCACACTTAATATCATATAACTCTAACAATTTCCACTTGATATAGACACTAATTGACATGAGCAACATCCGTCTTATCCTTTTTTTAGTTAAATTTTATCATTAATAAACGTTAGTGTAACATAACATTTATAGTTATTTGTAAGTATTTTACAAAATTTTCCATCATTTTGGCTAAATAAAATAAAAGTACCGTGGTTCAACATTACGCTTATTTAGTCTAAAATTATCCATACATCAGTAAATAAAGACGCTTAAAATTTCAAACAAGGAAACTTTCTAATCACAAAGAAATCTTAGAAAACTCAAAATATCTCAATACTTTTATCCCTTAAATAGTAGAAATTTCATTTAAATACTTTGCGTCAATATTTCAAAATAAATAATATAAATACTAAAATTTATGCAAATATTTATATAATATTTAAATTTCTCAAACAGCATTCAAGTTTAAAATTTTATTCTCTCAAAGGCTGTTTCAAAATTCATTCATCATATTTAGTAATTATTAATTTAGAAACAGACTTCAAGTGAGTCATTTTAGTTAAAATAATTCTGATTAGTGACGAGTGTTTAAACCTGGATGAACAAAATATTAATTAACTGCTTTGCTATTAAAGGAAATTAAATTATTCATGAAAAGTTACTTCATTCATAAATATCCTGAATAGCATGAAGGTAGGAAACAAATTTTGACCACCTATCCATGTGTGTCGCCAGATAATTCATAGAAAGGGGAAGTTATTTGATCTGATGAAATGCTTTCTAAGCCAGGAAGATGAGAACGCCCATTTCGCAGAGTTAAGTAATTCTGCTTGAAAAGATTTTGCCGTCAATGTTCACTACAGAAGCACGCAGTAAATAAATATATTTCCCCTCTCAATCTTGATTAATAAAGAGATGCGCTCTGTGATGTTGGAAATGATAAATTGTAAAAGCAAGTACTCAACTTACTGAAATTCGGTAAATTTAATGAATGTATCAGTATTTGTAAGAAAGGCAAGTAAATGTGAAAAAAGAACGTATTAAAATTAATATTTTATTATATGGGTACTACCGTCATCAAAATATAATTAAATGCATGCTTTTAATTTATAGGAACAATATTATACTTAAATGTTACTTTAAAACTCAGCAGATACATGCATGTATTCTGTAAGTGTAAGTAGCATATTAGACTCAGAAAAAACATTTGTGAAGAAAAAGTTTTAATAAATAGGCATTATGTAATATACCAAAAACATGAATTTAATTTAAGAATAGATGAAAATTACAATTCATCTAAAAATGAATTTTCACGGCATGATTAAATTAATTTGTTGTTATAGAATTAATAATCAACTTTTCTTCTTAATAGATCTAATATTTGATATAAGTATATTAATATGTTTTTTCGATATTAAGCAAAATTAATTTATTTTAGTTGGACTTGAATTTAATCCCTTCATCGTAATTTATTAAATACTTTTTATAAAGAAAAATATATATTCGAATTAATTATTAAATATTATGAATTAAAATTTTGTATCACTTGTATCAGAATGTAAACACACGCAATTTAAATTCCACTTAATAAATAATTGTATCTTTAGCTTTAATTCCACTATTCATGACATTACATGTATTGATATGAATAAAATTTTTGTATCAGTGATATTAGAATGTAAATATATAAGTCATTTTAATTCCATTATTCAAGTAATTGTAACTTGAATTTTAATTTCACAATTCATATGTACAGAATTTTATCAAAAATCTTTAGATTCTATTGTGTTAAATGTGTTAATGAGTAAAGATCAAATGATGATGTCAATCCGTTAATGAAATATATTTATTTGTCGTGTGAATGAGATATTTTAAAATGATTAGTCATTTGCATATGAAGTGATCAAATAAATCTTTGCCAAAATGTTGCTAAATGGAAATGAATAAGTTATTTTCTATAAATGATATTACGAAGAAGAGAACTCTAATGAAGAAGAGAAATGATTAAATCTGTTTATTTAGTTCATTTTTACAGATTTTAGCCTTTTTTGTAAGGAGTTTTATTAATAACAAAATAGACTTTAAATTTTATTACATTTTAATTTTCTCTTGACCGAAATGTTTACTTGCGTAAAATCTCATGCTGAAAAAGAAATTAAAAGTGCGATTTTTTATTTGCTCTTCGGGAGTTTTTCTATTGTCGCATTTTTTTTACATGAGGAATGAATGAATGTAATGGGAAGTGCGTTTTTAACCACAAGAAACACCGGTGACTCAGGCGAGAGTATTGAACTTACATACTTTTGAGCAAAAGACCACAGCTATAACCAATGAGCTGTAAGATTGGACACTGCATTTGAGGGTAAACAATAAATATAATCTTGGAATGGGAATAATTTCACAATCTTGATAAACTAAATTTCTGATATCTTCCACAATTTTTATTGACTGAGCAATTTTTCAGAAAAGGATCATCTTGAGTTTCCTTTTAGAATTTTGATGAAAACAGATTGTCTACTGACATAATTTTAAAGAATTTATTATTATTTCAAAATGGCTGAATAAATCAGGCGCATAAGCAATACATAATTGTTCAAATTTGGTTAACATTTTAAAAAGAATTATAGGAAAATTTTGAATGCTAGTTTTTAGCAATTTGATGAATCTTCATCGAGAATATTAGTGAATAAATTCGTAATTCAAAAATATCAGGAGACAACCTTTATTATAAAACTGAAGAACTTAGTAAGTGAACTCAGTGAATTGAAATTTAAGAACTTAGTAACATATTTGCTAAGTGTATGCTGGCAAAATTATTGTTCCATCAGATTTCATTTTAATAGGCTCTAAAATGTATTAGCTAAATAATTTAGCTGAATTTTTTTAGCCATTGTTATGGTATTACATTTTACAAACGTAATTATCTGCAGGACATTAAATTGTTATTAAAGTAGATAAATTTTTATTGTATGCCTATATTTTCATTTTTTTATATATTCTTTTCTTATTAAACTGAAAAAAAAATTGAAACATAAGTATTTTATCAGACAAAAATTTTAATTTAATAGTCTCTGGATTAAGATTGTAGAATATGATCTAAAATTCAAAAAGTAATGATAGTTGTTTAATCATTCAAAAATGCTTAAAAATGTATGATTAATTTCTGCAGAATCATACACATATTTAAATAATAAATTATCGTTTTTTTATTCTATAATTTCTTTATAAATTAATATAAGCTGAAGAAATTTTAAAAATATCAAAAATATTATACATGTATTATAAGTATGAAATAAATTATTGATTAAGGTTAAATGCTAACCACAGAATTTTCTTTTCCAACGGAAAATTTTTTTTCTATCTAATGTGTAGTTTTCATATATGCATTTCAGGACGACATTGTGAATTTCAACTGGACCCTTGCGCTTCAGATCCTTGTGCTTATGGTGGAACCTGCATATCTCTGGCAGACAACAAATTTTCCTGCTTATGCCCTTCTGGTAGCTCTGGAGACGCTTGTGAAATAGGTACCTGTTCGTTCTGCCGTCGTAACCGTCGTTATTTATGCAGTCCAATACTTATCGATAAAATAACATTATGTAATAATGCATTAGGATTATGTTATGTAGTGCTTATAAAAAATTATATATTTCTTTCAGCACTTTGATTTTATAATTCAATATATACATATATATATATATATATATATATATATATATATATATATATATATATATATATATATATATATATATATATATATATATATATATATATATATATATATATATATATATATATATATATATATATATATATATATATATATATATATATATATATATATATATATATATATATATATATATATATATATATATATATATATATATATATATATATATACTTTAAATCAATAAATTGTGAAATTGTAACATTGTATTTAGTCAAAAATATCATAAAAATTTTAATTTCTTTTGAGTCATTTTATTTAAATTCCATCGATGATATAAATAATAAAATAATAACTTTTGAATGTTTATACGAAATGGAATTGATAGAATCAGAAAAGCTTGATA
The DNA here is from genome assembly GCA_037975125.1 of Latrodectus hesperus. Lineage (NCBI taxonomy): Eukaryota > Metazoa > Arthropoda > Arachnida > Araneae > Theridiidae > Latrodectus > Latrodectus hesperus. Next base: position 89,598,166 of record CM075856.1, read on the forward strand.
GGTGGACATAATTATAGAATTTCCAAATTATAAAAGTTCCTTATTTTCTTGTTGGCGTCTGCTAATATGAGCTCTATTACTCAATTGAAGAATATGGTTTTGATTGTGAAATGCATTTTACACATATTGCGAAATTTGCAAATATTTCTATGCATATAAATGAATAAAATAATAAATTACTGACTTAAAAGCAATTCTATAGTAAATATCACACTCTTCAACCATATTTAGGTAAATAGATAATAAAATATTCTTTGAATAGCAATTTCTATAATACATGTTTTTAAACATGTTTACGTTCTGCTCCCTTTTTCACTTTTATTTTTTCTGTATTCAGAAACATCAATAGGAGACGAATCAGGGTTGATGTTAGATTTTTATGGTGACAGCTACTTGGAATTTCCTACTTTAAAACGCTCTGCTCACACTTTGAATGTGGAAATCTGGTTTTTAACTAGAACGAACAATGGATTACTACTATACAATGGTCAAAAACCAAAAGGCGTTGGTGACTTTGTTGCTTTGACAATAATTAATGGATTTCTTCATTTCACCTATAACCTTGGAAGTGGTAGAGCAGAAATTTCGTAAGTATTACAGAAATTATTAAAATGATTGATATTTGTTAGAAAAAAAAAACTTCATTTACAAATCAAAGCAGTTAAATATTTTCCTTGATATTTTCTAATTTTTAACAGAGTAAATTACATATTTCTTAGTTGTTAAAAATATACTTAATTACAAGGTCATTCCTTAAAATAAAGTCATAAATTTTTCTGTTAAAATAATCAAAGATTTAAAAAATAATTCATTAAAAACATTTTTATCCCAATTTTCGCTTTTTAAAATTACTATTTTCCTTTTATGATCCCAAATGAAACAAATAAATTTAATGTTTGTGATTCTTTACTTACATTACACCTTAATTTGTATGTTTATTTATAAGTTGATAAAATTAAAGAAATATAAATGTCTGCCTAATGAATAAAATTTCAGTAGAAAATAAATTATTAAAAATTGAATGTGATTATTTATATCAAAGAAATTTGCTTGCTTTAACAGTAAGGTAATAATCTGTCATGAATTCCTGTATATTTTTTATACTATTTAAAAATAAATTTATTATAATTCATTCTTGTTATGTTGTTAAGCATTTGTTTAAAATTAATGTTATTTTATTCAAATGCTTAGCAATATGATAATAATTAAATCTATTAGTTAATTTTTCAAATAATTTAGTAATATTTCAATTCACTATTTAAAATTTAATTTAATACATTTTTTTTTACATTTTCTGCAGCCATTTGGAAGTATTGAGGTAAGTAATGTAGGATTTTTTAAAATATATATATATAATACGTCTTTTAATGTATAGATTATTGAGCTAAAGAATATGAGGGAGTCATTTTTTAATATCTCATACATATATGTAAGTACGAGAGAGGGTGTGGGTTCACGTGTATATTTTTTGTTATATGAAATTAATTATAATAATATTTTTAAAATTTATTTTTATTATTTGATTAATTATTTTTTCTCGTGTAGGAGCCTAGAACCAGTCAGCCTAGGTGAATGGCATTCCGTTAGAATATCGCGTTTGAGAGAAAAAGGCATGCTTCAAGTAGATCATGGTCCAGCTATTGAAGGAGAATCAAAAGTAAATGGAAATAACATTTTAATTCTAATATATGTCAATAGATGGCTGCACTCTCAACTTCAGTCGTCACTTAAATTTTCGTTTTCAGTTTTATTTTCAATCTTTCGGTTTAATTATTTTTAGTTTCTACAGTTTGCTCATTTTCCCTAGTAGTAAATTGTAATAATATATTTATTTTCACAGGAATAAAAACCATTGCATCAAAATTATTTGAAATACATCATTCGAGATGTTAATATATTTTTGTCTATATTTCTTGTTTTCGATGGCTTAAAATGCACACCATTTAATTATAAATTTACATTTTTATCAAAATACCTTTTTGATTAATATTTATATAAAATATACAATTATTGACACTAATTAAAACACAAGCTCAGAAAACAGAAAGTTTAAAAATTATTGTTTGTAAGGCAAATATAAATAGCTATTCATAGGAAATAAACAAAAACAAATTTAAAATTATACTTACTTAAAATAATAAAGTAAGCTTTGAAAATTTGAAGTCTTGCTCTTTTGTAAAAGATTCATTATACACCTTAATTTGAGATCAAAGATAACGTTTTCAAATAATTTAGTGACTTACATAACAATATTTCTGAAACATGTGTAGAAAAATTATCCTCACTGGAAAAGTAATCCTATTTCTAAAAATTCAAAATTTAATCAAGTACGTATGAATATAAATGAATAAAACTTGTTCCACTGATTTGATTGGATTTATATATTAGGTATATTTTCATGTAATCAATCTTAAGGAAATGAAATCAATTATTATCCAATTCAGGTAATGTAATTTTTAATGCGTTTTAATCAATGCCATATCTGTTTAAGCTTTAAAAATCAGAAAATCTGCTATAACCGATTGAAGAAGCATGCAAAATGGGAAACGTGGTAACTATTTTTTAACAAATATAATAAAGACTAAACATACTACAGAAGATATGTAGTACAATAGAAGAAAAAATAAGCAAAAATGCATGGAAATTCTAATTTTTTGGAATAATAAGCGATGTTAAACTATGTTTTAGGATAGATTTGTAGCAGCGTGCAAATGACTAAAAAATAACTGGGAAAAATGTTTTTGGTCATTACTGTGACTCAAACAGCTTAGACTCTGGCACATTTGTTCACCATGCATACACTAATATAGCAAAAATACTTACGGATATACTTTTCCATTTATTAAGAAGTTTAGTTTCGAAATAAGAGACTGTACGAAATAAAAGAAAGGGTGTGCCAGATTTTTTGTAAGAAGAGGCCTTACGTCGCGTAGCAATACGTCGTCCGTGAGTGCACCAAAGTGGCTTGAATGGATTTAGGTCAGGAGAAAGCACAGAGTTGTGGGTGCATATATATATGCACCCACATATATCTGTGCTACTATCTCCATGTACCTATATATATATAAGATAAAACATGAAAAATATTGAAACCAGAAATATAAAATTGGAAAAATACTAAAATGTACGATGCAAATGATAAAAAGAAGGCATAGGGACCAAGTCTTCATCAGGAGGGAGATGGCCAGCTATGCAAAATGAACACTTTTTTCTGATATGCTCGAAGGACAAATGTCTAAATATCTTCGAGCAATATTAATTAGATTATTTTCTGAACAAATGTACAGTATTTCACGTTCCCTGTGTTCACCTTAACAAAACGCATTGGTTCTGACGCTCATAATGAATCTTGGCTGATCAGTTAACAACAATTCCTTTGCATATAATATTGATATTCAGCAAGTCAACTTCTTTTAACTGATTAACATACTTTGTACTTTATTTACTGTTGTTTCATGTAAATGATACTAGTTTACGTCCTTTGTTACAGCTAGCTGATGTCATCAATTTAGTTTAGCTGACGTCATTTTTAGTAGCTGTTAGTCTTTATAATACAGTTAAGTCTTTATAGTTTAAAGAGTCTGTTTACCTATTCTATCATGTATCTATATAATTATAAATTTTCAGGGAGCATCTTTCGAATTGAACCTCGGCCAACCTTTATACATTGGGGGTGTGCCGGATTTTTTGCCTTTAAAATACACTTTAGTTGTTCAAGAAGGTCTGAATGGTGCCATTCAGAGAATAATTGTTAATGATGAAATTTGGGATGATATACTTGGATTAGCCACCGGACAGAGAAATATTGAATTATATGTAGGAATGCCCTGCCTACCTGATGTTTGTCAGAATGGTGGTTACTGTATTCCATATCTCAATGATTTCAAGTGCCAATGTGCAAAAGGATATGCTGGAAAAGTGTGCAATGAATGTAAGTATTTAAGATCTATCAATGTATTATGTTTTCCTTTATATAATACAAGTCTCCGATATTACTTAGTTGAAATTTTGTTCATATTTTATTTTAAAAATATAAAAAATTTGTTGTTATAGCTGAAGAGTATGTTGAAATGAGTGATAATTTCATGAATCAACCTGTTCGATTCGAAGGTTCTACATTCATGCAGTTTTCTGAAGGTATCAAAGGAATGAAGTAAGTTGCATATAATTCACTTTGGATGCTAATTTTTAAACCAGTAACCTATAATAAATTTAACATTTTTTGCAAGATTTAATATTATTGTAAATCAAATTCTATGAACCTTAATAAAATTTTCAGATTTGATAAATAAAATATTCTAAAGAAAGTTAGAATATTCGCATACTTTAAAGGTATAGATGATTTATATTTTAAGTTTTTAAGCTAATAAGTACAGACCTGATAAGAGTTTTCAGGAAACTTCTTGTTTAAATTGAATTTAAAAGAATAAATTTTAAAACTAACTCAATCTCATTAGCGTTTTACTATTATTCTGGATTTAAATTATGTTTGCTTAATAGGTTTCGACAGTGCAAATAGAGTTATATTTTCAGTGAAATGCTCTCATTCGGTTTTTCCTTTTTCCGTTTCTAGAGGGTTAAAATGAGGCACATCATTTAATACATTTAAAATATTTTCTCTAGATAAATTTGAGTAATTTATTTATATTTTTACAGATACTTGAATTGTAAACAATGGTCTCAGTTCCTATATAAATACATTATATATGCTATTTAAAATGTATGTGAACTGCTAAATCAATTTGAGTTCAACTCATTGCCTGAAAATAGTCGAAGATAACTATCATGACTTTTTTTGTACTGAAAAAATTATAAAATCAAAAGCCCCTAAAATTCAGCACACAGTGAACTGAATAAAATAATAAATTATCTAAATTATATATTTTTAAAGCCATGCTATTAGTTCAAACATGTCCGAGTTGTAAAGTATATTGCATTAAAGAAAATGTTAATCGAAAGTATCGAATATTTTATGTCAAAAGAAATGTGCAGAACTATTGATTACATTAACTGCTGTCAAACTAATGAAAAGGTGCTCAGAAAGAAACTAAGAATTATTTCTTCAAGATTTCTTCTTAATTTCAATACTATACAAGAATAAAATTTTAGCATCACTCACAAAACATTAGTAACATTGGAATTCAAAAGCTTTGAGCTATAAAATTTATATTTAAAATATGTTAATGGGTTTTAGATACATTTTTAATGCAAATAACGTCTTCTATGCCAACATATTTCATTCTAAATTAGAAATATTTTTCAGACATTTCTTGTTTATTCCATAATATTATAATTTTATACAGTATTTTAATAGAATTATTTTTTTAATTGTTAAGTGCGTCATAACTAAAATATAATGGGATTAACTTATATAGATCATAAACACTAAAATTCAATAATAAAATTTATACCTGTAAAATATATAAAAATTGATCAAAATATCAATAATTTAAAACTTAATTTCAACAATATCTTCTGAAGAATATCTTATCATTATGGAAAATAATGTAAAATCAATTTGCAAAGAAATATGCAAACTATTCAATATAAGAACTAGGTTTCTATGTAGAATAAAAGAAATTAAATTAATCTCATATTTGAATTTCTGATGGAATATATAAATGTAAATTTCAATGATAACCTTTAATTCTTAGTTATAGAAAATTTTACCATAATACAATAGCAAATAAGGACCTGTATATTCTGTTATTAGCTCGTTGAGGCAAAATAAACAAAGGATGGTTTTTTGGTTTTGGCACCAAGACATATGAAGCTAAACAATGAAACTGATTAAATAAAGTTGCCACAATGATTTGGCTAATACAATGAAATCCGCTTACCTCATCCTAGTATGGATTTAAAAATTTAAATTTATTTTTCCTAAATGAATTTAATACATTAAAATGACTTCAGTTTTCATTTTAAAATATATAGAAAAAAATAATGATACCGTCGCATTTCTCATTTCATCAATTGATGGCTAAACGGTTTCTATTATTCAAGAAACAGCAAAAAATTATTTCAGCACTCAAAAGGAACATTGCATTCAGCATTTTTCAGTAATAGACGATATGTAACTTCAAACTGTTAGATATGCAGCATTTTTAGACAAAATAGTGAAATTTAAACTAATTCAAAGAAGTAGGAAATACAAAATATATATCTCTCTATAAAGAAATCTTGTAGAAAATAGAATAGAAAAATTTAAAAATTGTGTAGAAGTTCAAAAGAAATTGAAACAAAATATGTGTTATTATATATTTGCTGCAAAACAGGATTCGTCGGATTAAAATAAGAAAAGGTGTTTGTGAGAAAATCATACTTTTTTAAGTGAAATTCTTTTATATTTTATTTTTATTTTAAAATGCTAATTTAATCGTGTGGAATATCATATCTTGTTACTTGACTTAAGAGTATATTCTGCCAAATTATCATACTGTAAAAATAAAAATCTTTTTGTTTAAGAAAAAGAGAATTTTCTAAACGTTGTTCCAATAACTAAATACACATAATTATAAAGGATGAATCATTAAGAAAATTACTTAATTTATACAATAAATATATACAAGGGATAAGAAATTTTAGGATTTTGTATGCGTAAAATATATAATGTTTACATACTACCTAATGACTATACATTAATTTGCATCATGAAGTTTTATTATTAGTTTTTGGTAACTTTTATTTTGCTAAATTAAACTCTAAATACTAGCATTAACAATAGTAAATGGTTTATAAACCGATATAATTTTGTAAATATTACCTTGTAAAAAAATTTACTTTTGTTTTTTTTAATAACTGTTTAAGGTTTGACTTAATTTTTCGATATGAAAAATAATTTTGGAAATATTGTAAAATTGTACGAAATTAGGTACCTTTTTTTACAAAAGAAAATATTTTCGATTAATAACACGTGTTCTGTCTAAAATGTATAATCTCTTTAATTTATTTGTTAAAGCACATCAGTTTCTTATAAGCAAATCTTGTATTCATTTAGTCTTAAAATTTATTGGAGTACATATTAATGTAATATTGAGATATATTTTTAATGTATGTGACATATCATACATTAGTAACATGCAACCAAACATTATTTCATTAAAAAAACAATGCATCCTAGATAATGAATAAAATAAACCATTAAGTACTATTAAAAAAATTTCATTTTTGCAGTTTATAAGTCTAATTACATGTTAAAGCTTATTCACTTTTTAAATACTCTTGCTATTGTTGCACCAGCATGCTTCCCTGTACCTAGTCCTGAGTTGGGCTCTACCAGTTAGACAGAAGCAGCCTGGTGGAGTCCTCGTGATTTTGAAGCAGGGACCAAGTAGAAAACTCCCAATATTTGGTCTGCCACCCCCAGATTTATCATTTCACTTGGAGGACATTGCCATCACGCCCAGTTTTGACGTTCCCCAGCCACCTTTAGTGAACACGACGGTTCTTTGATCTATCGGGATTCGAACTCACTACCTTCCGATAATGAGAACGACACCCTAAACAACCAGACCCTTTTAAACAGTGTGCAATTAATATCATAAATACTTATACGTTTTGAAATAAGCAATTTTTACGTGCATACACTTGAAACTATTAATTTTAATATTTATTATTAATGAACGTTTTTTTTTCCTATTCAGGTTCGCCAAGAGCAAAGAAAACTTCATTGAAATCATCTTTCGCACATCTCATAAATACGGATTGATTTTGTGGATGAATAAAGGGACCAACGTTCGTGGCGATTACTTAGCGATTGCAGTTGACAAAGGAAGAGTGCAGCTAAGCTTTAATTTAGGAAAAGAAATTGTTCCTTTGATATTAGAAAGTCCAATTCAAGTGGATGACAATATATGGCATACCATAGTTGTTAAAAGGTTATTCATTAATTATTACAATTTTAATTATTTTTTTAATTTGTGTAAGCAAATAATTTATATCATAAAACTAAACTCCATGGCATGACAGACCACGTGGGCTAAGGCTTACAGTGCCCATAACTGTTTTCATGACCGAGAGCCCTGGGTTATGAAGCATTATCCCAGTTAGGTGGTCAGCCTAACGTAAGACTCCCAGTGTTTAGTTCCCCAAGCATGCTTCATATTCAGTTAATCGACCCACTGAAGGGATGAAAGGCTGAGTCAACCTTGCCCAGCCCGAGGATCAAACCTCGGACCTGTGTCATGGGAGCGTGAAACGCTGCCAATTTATATCATGCTATTTTTAATTATATTTTGCTGTCTTTAAAGTCTATTGCTAAACATTTTCGCGATTTAAGATAAGTGTCTAAATAATTTGTTTTAAAAAAATTCTCTCAATAAATGTATAAGTGCATATTGTACCGCGCTTCAAGGTTCGTGTTGAATGAGAGTCGATAAAACAATCTCATAAAAATCACAAGTTTCTTTTATTCGTAGTAATTTCAAAAACACAGGAAATTTAAGCTGTAAAAGTCACAATACTCCAATTCAGCTAATGAAACAGAAAACAGCTTTTAAACAAAGAAATCTCTAATACTTTTGACCGATAACAGCTTCTGTGTGTTGGAATAATATTCAAGAGTGTTCTTCTTCAATCACTGAATCTTCTATGTCGGGCAGCAAAATTTATGCTTGTCTTGGCAGGAAAATCTAAGCGTTTCATTAAGTTTTCCGGAAGGTTTTTAGGCTATCTCGCTTAATATTGGTCTTACTGCTTCAGTGAGGGAATCTTCCAGAAATATCTATTTTTCACCAAATGATCGCTAAGTCACCAAATTACTAGAAATGTGCTTTTTTAATTTATAATACGGTTAAATTGCACTCATAGATTTATCTGAGATATTTTAAGACAAATACAAGTAATGTTTATAGATTTGTAACATTATTTTACATAATAAGTATATGAATGTATATTTTATATTTTATTCATATACTTTATTAACAGAGCTAAATTTATATCAAGTTCAAAAGATATCATATTAATATAATCTTTTGAACTTGTTATAAACTGTTTATACCTGTTCTAAAGTGTTCATAACAGAAAGTGTATAATTAATCTTGAAAAGCATAAATCTTCTCAGCAATACCCTGAAAAATTTTGCATTTCGAACATAAGGAAGAGAAATATTTAGAGTATGAGAAATAGCCTTCTAATCCGAAGCGCGAAGAATTATTTGTTACAAAAAAGTTATTCTTAAATAAGTATTTATAACGATAATGAAATAAAAAGAATTTAATGAAAAAATATCACTACGGTTAATGCATGATTATTAAATGCATATGTAGGTTTTTGCTGTTAAAGTAAGACAAAATAATTAATAGAAGTTATTTTATACCTTTTGTTCGTATGATAATAATCGTAGAAAAAAGTATTAATACAACATTTCTATACTGCTACTATTATTAAACCAATCAGAAAGTATAAAAAGTAGAATATATTTCCATCATAATACAAAGAAATTTAATAATATTATTTTCTAGGATATTCGAATAGAAACGAAGCAGTTTAGTCAACATTTTTGTGTTAAATGATCCAATTTGAATGATAAAGTGGTCCAAATTTTACATTTAATGAAAATTAAATTAAGCATAAAATGAAAGATTATCAAACGTTATTTAATCAAAGATAAATTGGTCACAATATTATGGATATGAAAAATTTACGAACAATTTCAATATTACAAAATTTAAAAAAGATAAGCTTTGACTATTTGGAAGAAATGATATCTATAATTTACAAATAATCATCATTTAATAATATTTTAAGACTTTATAGCGCTGCAAGTTTGTAAAAGTATTCAAACTTTTAAAAGAATCACGCGGTTCTAGTAAATTTCCAACTCAAAACATTTGAGTGTATAAATTACACTGCAAGCTTTCAAATATTTGGAAAATATATATACTCCTCACTTGTTGTAAAATTTTTAAGCAAGAGTATACATCTCATATTAACATTTGTATATATTTGAATAAATTGAATGTCATGTTTAATTAAACTGTTAACAATAGTTTTCTTAAAATTTTAAGCCGATGTTAAAATTCATGTTTTCTAAGATGTTTCATTCACAATTGAGAATTGTGAATAAAACATTCTTTACTTCTTTTTTATTCATTGTTCAATACTAAAAAGAGTGAGTGAATATTTTGTTAACATTTAAAGGCCGTATTAGAAGTTCTATCAATGAAATAAAATATTCAATAGTTTTTAACTTTAAAAATTAATTTGAATTTAAGGCTCTTCGTATTCTTATAAATTTCCTTACTGAAATATTTTATGCCAGAATAAAATGGCAAGAAGCAAAATATATATAAATTGTATTTTATCACATCCCCATCGAGTTGTAGATATATAAGAATTATGATAGAAGAATGCATCTCACACGTTATTAAATATCAAATTTAAAACATCAAAATTCAAACTATCAAAATTTTAAGAAAAAAGGGATTTCTTAATTTTATAAAAGTATTGATTTCGTATGCTTTTAGACTTAGAACATATAAGCATTTATCAAAAAGTATAACGATATATTATTATCTCTATTTCACAGTGAAAGTTTTGTCATTAAATTTCTCAATATATACGTAGTTTTAATTTGTATAAATTCATGATAAATATTTTTGCATATTTTTCTGTATTATGTTTTTGTAATTATTTTTCTTAACAGAAATAAATCTCCGAGGTACATAAATGCTGCATTTTGAGAATTTTAATAAGTTAAAAATTGATTTAATACTTTAACTGAAATAAGCAGAGTGGAAGCTCTAAAGTAAGGAGATGTTCTAATTAAAATAACTTAAGAATTTTGAACTCCGTTAATTATAAAGAAAATTCAATATTATTAAAGTAAAATGGTACAAAAAAGACACTTTTTGCATAAAAATAAAAATTTTGGGTAAATATTTGTAGGTGGAATCATTCTTAATATTAAAGTATCCTTGATGAGATTTTGCTTCATAATGATGATGATAATGTAAAATATATAATAATAAAAATTAAAAATTTAATTTTTGTGATAAAGTCCTTGCCGATTTAAATTAACAGCAAAGTGGATGTTTGGTTTTGTCTTTTGCTATTTTACTTTTCATTCTGTTTATTTTCAACGTGTTAAATTTTTGTAGCAATATCGCTTGAAAAGAAGTTATGTAGAACAACAGGTAATTTTCATGATTTTGAATATTTCTACAAACGAAAACATTATAATAAAAAATATTTCTTTGTTGCTGATAAAAATCATGAATGGATTTTTTCACATCGCCGACGACACTCAGACATTCGATAATGAACTTCAATTTGCTTGCTCCTCTCGATGAGTGCGATTTGAAGGGTGGCAGCAAATTCTTCGACAATTTGGATTTACTACACTATCTCAATACTATGTGACATAGTCGAAACTTTAACGGACGTCATGGATATTTTAAACAAATGAGGAAATAAAATTAACAGTTAGTAAAAGCTTAAAAAAAATTTAATAGAAAAATTTCTACATTATAAAATTTTGAAAATAAATAATCATAAATAAAAAATTCATAAATAATACATCAAAAATAAAAAAAGATTCTACATAATAATCAGAAAACTAATCACTTAATTTAAATAAAAAAGTAATAAAAATTTATGTAATTTTTATTTTCCCGATAGAATTTCTCTATTAGAAATGTGTGTGTTCTTCAAATCTTCATGTATTTTATTTTTCTACAAAATTAACAATTAACTTAATCGCGTCATATATCCTACGGAATATCATATTAAGAGAAACTCTGTGCAGTGTGTATATAATATGCGCAAAAATCTTAAAATTAAAAAATAGGAATCTTCTCTACAGGCTTATATCAAAAACATTATCTTTAGATTACATTACTTATTTCGATAGTCAATAACACAATCCCGCTACAATTTTGAAATTAACTGCTTTTTATAATAATGATTAAAACAATCTTTAATTTAGATCTATAGCAATCTTACAAATGAAGCGGAGTTAATATTGATGAATTTTTCGCCAGAAGATGTTCTTTTAAAATTTTCCACAGAGCTATGCGTTTCACATGTTTAACTCCATTATATCAAATGTTTCTTCTTGAGAAATAATAACATGGTTCACATTATTAATATTGAATTCATTTTCTACTCAAAATTTTATAATGTGTGTAAAATATACATTTTATACCTTATCTACCGTAAAGAATGCTGATTTTATTTTCAGGAACAAGAGATTAGCTCATCTCATTGTAGATGATAGCCCAGTCATCACAATCACATCTGAACCAGGAGCAACCGAATTAAATACAGATGGGATCCTTTGGATAGGTTTGTTCACTTTTCTTTCTATTCTTTTTATATGAATACGTATCTATCTATCTATATATATATTTATATATATATTATGTATATATATATATATATATATATATATATATTATATATATATTATATATATATATATATATATATATATATATATATATATATATATATATATATGATGCTAAGCTTTAAAATGATTAACCAATCTGCACTTCAGATCAGAATTCACGGGTAGGAGTCCTACCATGCTATGATTGTTAATAGTGCTTTGAACTCTACTTTAAACTGTAAGTCCAATGAAGTTCTCACATCGTGTGCAAGTATTGATCGTTTTGGGCTATAGATAATCCAGATAATGTGATAGTTTTTTCACGACATATAAAGGATTATAATGAAATAGTCATAAAAACACTTGTTATGTTAACTTGCGCAATTTTAAAGTCAATATCACTTTTTCATAAGCATCATGCTTTGGCTCGATTTCTAGATAGAATTGTGTGATTTCAAATTATTATTTCCGCATAAATAATTTTTGCTTATTTAAGCTTAATTTTTGCAAGATTATTATTTATAATAATAATTTTTTTAATTTGTTGATTTTAACTACATTTAAGATTAAAATATTTTCCATACTTAAATCATTTAGAATTAATGACAACATTCATGTAATTCTTATGGTTTTGTCTAAATGTGGGAAAGTAGAATGTTATTTATGTGTGTGTGTGAATCACTAGATAATACAAAATATCTTCGATAAATATCGAGAATTATTTTTAAAATAAAATAGTACTTTTAATATAAAATCGAGAAATTATCAGTGGAGTTCAATGGAACTTTAAAAATTTATTATTGTAATTTAGAAGTTGACTAAGGATTTATAATAATATTTTATATTTTAAAATTTAATTTAGTTTTCTAGAAACGTTATTATTACAAAAGAGTAAATTTTGTTATAGAATTTGAATCAATGAAACATATCCAACTTCTTTATTAATTAAAATTGTATACGTCAGACAATTACAATTTAATTAAATTCAATTTAATCAAATCAGACAATTACAATCAATTTAATAAGTCAGACAATTACAATACAATCAGACAATTACAACGTTATTATTACAAAATAGTAAATTTGTTATAGAATTTGAATCAATGATGCATACCCAATTTCTTTATTAATTAAAATTGTATACGTCAGACAATTACAATTTAAAATTCTGTAATCTTGCTTATATTTACTAAAATTAAATTAAACTCTACAAAAATAATGCAAAATAAATCCAATAAACAACTTTTTTTAAGTGTTTGTTTTATTCTTTGCAAAATTATTGTCCTTAAGAAGTATATTTATTATTTTTAATATCATAATAGCAGAATATTCCAAAAATCCGTGTATGTATTGCTGTAGAAAAATTATCTTTTTAAAAAGGATTGGAGAAGCATAAAAGCCTTCAGTCAATGGTTTAGACTATTGCTATTACATCACTACATACTGGAAATCATAAATGAATACTGACAACATTCAGTTTTTTGTTCAAATTATCATATGTCACACGTTTATAAATTATCTATTATGTTACAAAGGTTATTAACACAATTTATTGACTGTTAAGAATTTACAGGTAAGATGCATTATATTGATCTTGAAGGAATGTACATTATATTTTCAGGTGGTTCCTCAAATGTGCCTTCCGGTTTACCGGATGCGTATTACTTTGGCTTCCATGGATGCATATCATCTGTAACAATAGACAGCGAGTCACTAAATCTGTCAGCTGGTTACTTCAAGTATTGCCATCCTTCTTGATGACCGGAAACGACGAATTTCCTACCTCCCATGACTTCCGGGTAAAACTGCACACACTGCAGAAACGAGCACAAAAAAAGAGAGAAATAATCGAACTTTTATATAAAAAATATTATTAAACGTGCCGCCCAAAATATAAAAACTACATCTTCTTCCAAAGACTTCTACGTAAATAAGTGTATCTGTTTAAATGTGATAAAAAGATCGTTGATGCAATTAACTCCTAGTGAAATCGCAGAGTGAGTGTTTATTTAGAAAAATAAATAAAACAGTTGAAGTCGCATCAAAGTTTAAAAGATGTTAGAGCATCATAACTTGGAGACAGATTGTTATTGTGTAAAATCATTTGCCATGAGCTAGTCAAATTTAATTTGAACATTGAAATAATTATAAATAATTCTAAACGTGAAAGACATCATATCCATGAATATAAGAGCTAATGTGGGAAAAATTATTGTTTTTATATCAACTTGATCCCGTACATAAAGAGAGTTAGAGAAAAATATATTTTGTAGAAGATACAATTTATTAATTTTTAACAAATCTGAAGAACCTATTGCCAAAAATATTGTAAACACTCAAAGCATATCATATTTCAAAACAAATGGTTTTTATTGTTATTTAAATCAATAGCCAAGAAGATATTGTTATAATTAGAAACTTTAGATACAAAATTGCATACCTATTTAATGTGTACGTAATAACATAAACTGCAGCAAAACTAATTGCTTTTAAAATATAAACATTTATAATATGCTTATAATATTTCCAACATAATTATAACAATCAAAAAGGGTGCATATCAAATATATGCATGATACTTCGCTATTAATACAGAGATTACCAATATTTTTTTCTAAAAGGAAACTAAAATGGTTTAGTATAATTTATTTTCAGCTATATATACCATACAAATAACAAATATGTTTTCACATCGTACACAGTTTTCTAGAACCGCAATCAATCGTTACAAACGTATCATCATAAAAACGATACATTTTTTAAACAGTTGGATATAAAAAGGTGATACTATTATGTTACTACACACAATAGGAAAAATTATATTTTTAAAAATGGGTTAAAGTTAAAATTTATTATTTAATTATAATAATTATATTGATTATGAGATAATTTAGGTACGGTTTTCTTAAAAACATCAGAGATTTAGAGTTTATCAGAAATAGGATTTTCCATATTATAATTAAAAATTGGTCATTATTTTATTTTCTACAACCATTATAATTAATAAATATATTAATAAATATATATTTTTAGATCATATAAAATTTTCTACTAAAGAAATCAGTTTCATAGTGTTATATTTTTTGGCAATAAGAAAAGTGTATTATCCCATTACAATTATAATATTAGCCTAAAAAAACGCATGCCTTTTCTTAAAAAGATTTAAAAAATAATATTCTGTACATAATTCATAATAATTAAAACGGGTTCATTTCAATTTAAGATTTTTTTGAATGACGTTATTCATTCAGAGATTTTTATAACTGGGTTTTTAAAAATAAACTAAGACATTTGATTACTTTATTTCCAACAATCATTATAAATAGTAAATACATTTTTTCAGATCATGAATAAATTTTCTACTAAAAGACTCACTTCTATTACGATTGTTTTTTTAACTGTTTTATAATGCTAAATATGCATTATAGTTTGGTAATTATGATGAAGGGAAAATTCATCTTTATTTAATTTCGGATCGAAATAATAATGCAAATGGTTTTTAAAACTCTCACAATAAAAAAGTAATTCTTTTGTATTGAAGTCTAGAGAGCTTTTATTTCTAGTAAATAATATTTTAATCCATCATTATTAAGATAATTGTTAAAGACTTTATTATTTCAATGAAACTAGAAAACACAAATTGTTTTAAATTTAGTACTGAATTGTTTCCGAATTCAAACGAGAAGTACCAGATAAAATACATGTACATCTTGTTATTAAAATGTATAAGATAAAATGTTATTGTTAAATTATGTATTTCATTGAAATATGAAATTTATCTTTCGAGACATCTACAGAATAAATTGTTTTTGTGATCCGAAAAACTCCTAACAAATTCCAATTTTATTTATGAACCAATAGAACTCATGAATTTAAAGAAATAAAACATTTTTAAAATGAAAACATTTGACTTTAAATTTCCGTTTTAAATTTATTACACTTTCAGAGATTTTAAATTTATTTTTAATTTTAAATTTATTAACTATTTCCAAGATTTTTGTTTTAAATATTTAGTTTTAAATTTATTAACTATTTCAGAGATTTAAAAATCAAATATAAGTTATATGTAATTTATTGCTCTAAATATTGTGTAGCATTTTGAAAGAAAATTGTCTATTCATTGCTACATTTGTTTCCTTAAAATATTGAATTCAGAGAAATAACTTTTCAAATTAAACAATAACATTTTATCAACAATAAAATTTAAGCAACCAAATATTGTGAAAAATTATTTATAATTTTATTAGTGTATATTTTGTTTCATAAATTTGGTTTTAGGGTTTCCCTCAGAAAACTAATAACATATCAATTATTTTTCATTAATTAAAAAAATCTTAAATTATTCTAAGCTATTTTTAAGCTCTAAAACTATAATTCTCTTTTAAACTCTTTCTAAGTTCTAAAAACTCTAATTTTTTTCTAAATTTCTCTAACAGAAAAAAGTGTAAAGAATTAGGTATAATGTATTTTTGTATTGTTATTTAATTTTTAATACTCTAAACGTTTTTTGAATTATCTATTCATAGTCAATCATATTGAATTACCTATTCATTAAATATTCTTCAAAGTTAACAACACAGACATATCAAAAATATTTAAATGGAACACTTACTTACAAATATAAATGGTTGGCAGAAACTCCAATGCCACTTAAGTGTTTTTATTATTATATTAATGCATCGAGAGTTGCCTATCATTTTTAATGATTTCTCCAGACAGTAAATGGTGAGAAATAAAAAGAATATCCATCATTCCTCAGCAATAACACATTTTAAAAACTTCATTTAAACTTTAATAAGTAATGGATGATAATAGAACGCAGTGATATAAATTATATTAAATTTAATACATTTTTCTCATAACTCTGAAAAAATTAAGCTAAAAATAGAAATTGAATTTGGGTTTTTGATGTGAGGATAAAATTTATGAATTCAACTTCCTAATGTGTACATTGTGAATACTTTTATATTAATTATATGTATATTAAACTGGCCTTGAAAAAAAATTCTCCTGCTTCAGCAGATGAAAATATATCAGTACTTTTAACATAAAGTAATATCATATTTAAAATGCTTATCAATCAATTTTGAGGAAACTTATGCAGTGGTAAAAGTTTACTTCACGAATTAGCATTTTAAGTTTTATATGTATGAAAAAAATATTGTTTTTTTCCATTGCGAAAGACTAAATATATTTGCACTATCTAGCCAGAACAGTAAATCAAGTATAATTCTAATCCATGTGAATATAATTTAATTATATTTAAATTTTTTTAATTTTTTCAAAATTTTCAGGTTGAATAGAAATTTATTAAAGTTTAGCATAATAAGTACAATAGTCCCCAAAATGTTTTATTAATTGTTTTTAACTTTTACCGTAGGCTGCCAACTTATTTATGATTTCTTAAAATTTTTCAGTTTTTTACTTGAATTTTTATCAGAATATAACTATAATGTGCATTTATTTGTATCATCAACTAAAACAAGTTATACATATCGTACCACCATTGATTCTAAAATATATTTTTTCTATTTTTAAGTGCCATTTTATTTTCCATTTTGTTTTTTCTTCACCACACAATTATAGATGCAAATTAAAATGAATCAATACCCCTCGGACCAAATTTTATACATAATCTATTATTTAGGAAATAATTATCTTATATTAAATGTTTGACTTAGTTTAATATTCTATATTTTCTTATTTCAATAAAATTTCAGAATTAAAATATTAGTATTTTATGTTAATTTTAAATACTGCTAAAATGTCAACATATATTAAAAATGCTTACATTTTAAATCGTTTAAATTTAACAGTTGATTTTACTCAAATTAATAATAAAGAAAATAACTTATAAAAAATTATAAAATATTAAAAAATTATTAAATATCTTTATAAAAAATTTAACAATCAAGATTATACTTAATTCCTTTAAACAAAGTATATATATATATATATATATATATATATATATATATATATATATATATATATATATATATATATATATATATATATATATATATATATATATATATATGTATATATATATATATATATATATATATAAATTTATTTTCTCAGAGTATCTTTCAAACAGGTTTTTCCTATTTTATGAACTTAACGCTGTAAAAAATTTTCCTTCAATGAAGGTAGTATTTTAATCATTACATGATAAATTAAATTATTGGAATGATAGATAGAAAAGGGATCTACACACACATTTTCATAACATTACGAATGATAATATCTCTTTACATATCATAATTTGCTATATTTCTCCATAGAGGTTTTCCTTTTTTTTTTTTAAGGATTCCTCTAACATTTAAAAATAGAGATTTTTCTCAAAAAATTGCATTGTTTTGGAAACGTTATATATTTAAATAGCTCTGAAATATTTATGCTGATATGATATTGACTTTCATCACAAAAATAATATTACGTATATGTTAACATGTCTTCCATGTTTGTTGGTGATTTGAGGAGGAAATTCTTTATGCCAAACTTATTTATGAATGTGGTAATATATAAGACTTTTATATAATGTTATCTTAATCAGTATTTCTTATAGTATGTTATTTGTTTGTATGTATAGTATGTTATTTCCTGAATGTATAGTTATTCTTTATTGTATACACATGGAAATAGTATTTTATATGATTATGATTTTTCAAGTTTTACATGTAACTGTTTTCATCACGTCTGAAATATGTCCATTGTATAGACTTTATTAGCTTAAAAGTATGCTATTTTCTGTTGTGCTCGAGTTATATTTAATAAATAATCTAATTAGAGAAAAATCAAGATTTACTTATTTTGACTAGGATTAAGTTATCAAAAATTAAATAAAATTTATTTTACTTACTGTGTATTTTCTAGGACTGAAAAAATGTCTCTGACATTTTAAGTTTTAAAATTTTGCTATATATATTCCTTAGTAGAACAAACAAAATATTTGTTATTATTTACAAGTAAGAAAGATTAAAATTCATGTTTTACTGTTAACTTTTTTGTTAAAACCATTAGATATTTAAGCAATTGAAGAAAAAATATAAATTTGTATGCATCATACTGTAAATAGACATAGATTTATATCAATTCAATTATCAAAATATATAATTTGATTTAATTTTACATAGAATTATTTCAAGTGTTAATAATATTGCAACGAATATTTTATATTAATTGGAAAACTTACTTCTTATTGATGATTTAACATAATTATTTGCTATTCATAAATATTAAGTGATTATTATATTATGAAAATTGTAAACATTTTACTATGAAATTATATGTTTTACTGATTATTTAATGATAAAAGTAATATATTGTATTTAAAAAATCGCAATAAATGTTTTAGCCAATTTTGATTTCTATGTTATTTATTATTTTAGAAAAAACAAAAAACTTGTATTTCTTAAAAATTTCAAATTATGTTTACTTATTATAGTTTGAAATTTATTCTGGAAATCAAATAAAAATGTATCACAATTTTGACACAAGTTTGTAATATAAGTTATAATTTCTATAAGTTAGACGGATTTTGAAGTTTTTATTCAAAACTTGTTTAAAATAAGTTGTTTTAAAAAGCTACAAGTAAGTTTCTCAAACAAATTATTTTTTTCATTTGTCTGATTTTTTCTCAAACATTTAGTACAAAACATATTTGACATAAAATATGTTTTAAAAGCAATATTATATACATATCTATGTTTTTTCCCTTGACAGTTTACATATGAACTTAATGATGAAATATTACATTTTTAGTTTTTATAAAATTTCTTTTTAAAAATAGAATTCTTTTTATTAATTTTTGAAATTTTTTAAAGCTTCAGAGAAGTCAATATCAATCGCACAGTACAATAGTCCGTTCAAACATTTCATGAAGAACACTGTAACTGTAACTAGGCTTCCTTCGAATGACACGGTGGTTGATGTGCAATCAATCCACATTTGATAAATTGACTAACCTTTAACCTGCTTCTCTAACATTCTTATATGAAATATGACCAATCACATCAATGCTTGATGTAAATGGTTGGAAATGAGGTACGATTAATAAGACTATCTTAAGGAAGAGATGGTTGGAGATAACAATCTATTTTCTAAAAAATCAATACGATACAGTAATCCTTCCTATAAGAC